>BOPP01000032.1:7130839-7181853 GCA_017312745.1 Gryllus bimaculatus
TTACCCAACCCGACCCCGCCTCCCCTCCCGCCCATGGAACGGCCCAGCGACACGGCTCTCTGGCTGCCGCACAATATCTTCCCTCTGGGTTCCAGATGCCCGGCTTTCCGCGTTCAGATAAGATATTATACATGCTGTTATTTATTTTCATTAATAAAAAAACATAGCAAGTACTTGCTATAAAGTAAAGAAACAATAAATATTCTTTGAAATGATAAGAGGAGCATTTTATTAGGAATTATCCATTTGAATGCTTAACAATTTATTCTTTTCCTCTACACTAGCAAAAAAAGGGATCTATTGGGAAGTAAACATTATTGTGAAATGCGAATCTTCATCTGTTTAGAATCCAAACAATAATAGGACTAGGTATTTTTGTCATATCTTTTTATGAACACCTCACACAGTCTAACTCTTACAGTGCTATTATTTAATACATATTAACTGATGCTGCGTTCAATAATTTACCGCTCTTTGCACTGTTCACAAGACTAATAAACCCAAAAATGTAGGAATTTAGCAACCACCTAGCAATACACTATACAAAAAAATAACGAAGTAAGGTCAATTGTCTGTATCGGCTTAAATAAATGTAGAGTGAGCTAAATGAGGTTTTACACATTTCTAGCATGTATAAACCTGTCTTATCATAACAAAGTTGAATTCACACAAACAGAAAATGAGTACTAATCATCTTAGACTTTCATAGGTACAACCGTTACAATAGATGCTCCAAATTGCCACTATCGACGTCAATAGACTTCTGAATAAATGAATTACTGTTAGAGCAACATTTGCGAAAGTCTCCTCAGCGATTGTAGCACATACCTATTTTAGTTCTAAAGTGCTGCCAGTTTTCTACGGTTTCCATCACTCTCTACTTCTCCAACGGAGTTAGATCTGGAGAAAGCGGTGGAAACTTAATCGGACCTCTTCGTCCTATCCAGTATCCTGAAAGGTTGTCATCAAGACGTACATCTTGATGACAATGTGACGGTGCACTCTCAGACAATCCTGACAATCTTTCAGGGCACTAAATATGACCAAGAAGTCCGATTGAGTTTCCACTGCATTCTCGTATCTAATTTAATCCATTATTTTTTTTCAATAAATAGTAACTAGCGAAGTGTTCCTGGCCATGATTTGCACGTCCGCCATACCAGCCATTCATACATTCTATGAAAATTAGAAATTTTTGTTCCAACCGGTGTTGCACCGCCATATTACCACCGAGATGTACCTGAATACCTTGATGATAATCTTAGAGGGGACTGAAAATGACGAAGAGGTCCAATTCAGTTTCCCCTGCGTTCTCCGAATCTAATCTAATCCATTGTCTTTTTAAGAAAATAACTGGTAAAGGGTACCCGGACATGATAGGTACGTCCTGCATACCCACCATTAATACATTCTAAGAAAATGAAGAATCAACAGGATTTTCAACAGAACGGTGCACCGCCACATTAGAGCTGAGATGTACCTGAGTGGGGCACTGGGTATATCGCAGAGGTCAGACTGAGTTTCCACCGCGGTCTTTAGATTAACTCCGTTGGACTTCTGCTTTTGAGGAAGTCAAGAATGATGTAAACCGTAAAAAACCAGCTACACTGGCAGCACTTTGAAAGTAAATTGAAACGGTACGTGCTTCGGACACTTTCGCAAGTGTAGTTCAACTACTCAGAAATTTATCGACGCCTATAGTGACGATTTGGAGCATCTCTTGTAACGGTTGTACACGTAAAGGTCTAAGATGATTAAAGCTTATCATTTTTGTTTGTGTGATTTCAGCTTTGTCATGTTAAGACAGTTTTTTATTTGCTTGAAGTGTGTGTTTATTTCTTTGGCACCCTCTGTACTCTTGATTATTTTTGTTGTCATTATTTTTATTATTGTATATTAACACTAAGGTCGTATACGTCTCCTCGTTCGATTTGAGCTTCGAAGAGGAAGTGGAGGCCCAGCCCTCCCGCCGCCTGCAGAGGACTCAATCGCAGCCGTAAGTCGTCGGCCACATGTGGAGGCGAAGGCGTCAGGTGCACGCGTGTGACGTCATGGCCGAGGCGTGGGCGTGTTGGGAGTGAGAGGCCAGCTGCTGGGAGGCCTGTGCGAGGAACAGTCAGTGCATTGACCCAGAGGGCGTCGTTGCCTCTCCTTTAAAAATAGTCCTCCAAATTCGATAAAAAAGAAAATGTAAACTTTCTAGTACTGTTTATTACAGATGTTTGTTTAGATTATTTGATTAGCAATTTTTTTACTGCTACATATTTTATGATTTTTTCATTTTCTTTTCAAACGCGTCTCCTATGGATGTCGGCTCCTGGGCAAATTACTAGTTTGCTTATAGGTATATCATGCCACACATTGAACAGACGACTGTAAGGGGCCTCTCGATCAGAGCGACCGGTTAAGGTAGCTCAGGGCATCAAATGATGTCACTGCAGGGTCTCTGAACGGGAGGTTCTAGTTTTCGAGTTCTGACGGTGGCAGGATTTTGGCCACCAGCTACATTGCTATGTCCTCTGTGTGAAGAATTCAAGGGGCCGGCTCCTCCGATTGGTAGTTTTCCGTGGTTTCTCCGATCAACACCAGGCGCATGTCGGATCACTACCCTAATACGTGTGTCCTATCCTCACCCCTTACTTACGTACAGTTACACTGACATGCGTCACACTACTACTCATGGGTCACCAGCCGGGAGCTTCGAGCTTGCCCCTGCTGGGGCGGTGCCCCGCCGGTGGGAGATACCGGGTTGGGGAAAACTCCGCAAGTCGACGAGTAGGTACCTCGGATCCCGCTTTCTATCGAGGGAAGATCACCGTCACCTCCAGAGATACAAAACGTGCACCACACTTACAGGACTAATGTCTTCCGGGTGCGTCAACCGTTTAGGTCATTAGACCTGTAATTAATCAATTGACTCCAGTCAATTAGTCATTAATTAATCAATCAATTGACCACAGTGACTATGTGGGGAGGGGGGGGGCGAGTGAGAGAATGCGAGTCGCAGCTTCTAAGGACGCGTGGTCTCTCGCACGGGCGCCCTCTTCCTCTGTAACGTCTGCCTACAACCGCATTCCGCTGCCTGGCGAACGCGACAGAGTTTTCAGCGGAGTCAGTTGAAGTGCTCAAACGGAAGCGAAGGAAAAGAAGTGAGGGAGGACTCGAGAGGGGGGCAGCATCTCTTATGTGTTCCTCGAAAACCTGTCCACGTAGAAAGTAACACAAAGGAGGAGATATTGTGCTATCGTTTGAGCGCTGTGCATTATTTAGCGTTGGTGTCAGGATGTGATTTCAAATAGAACATTTACAATTATACAATACTCAGAAAATACCGTTTCTAAGAAAAATTCCGTTTCTATTGGATTATTAACAATTCCATTTTTAGTAACTGCAGGTGCAAGCGGTAGTAGAGCGTTAGTACCTTTTATATGACGTTAGTTCAGCTTCTAGTCTGTTGAGAGAAGGGTGAATCGGATACTTGTGTAATTTGCAAGACTTTCTATTAGAGGCATCTGTTTTCCCTTTCATTACAAATTCCCACTCCCTTACGATTAGATCGCGTTCTGTTCCATGGATCTCACATTTGCGTCCCCTCGTGTAAACAATCAAACTCTCACCCACCTGGGCAGAAAAATTAATAAATTTGGTTTGGTATAGAAAGTGATAAGAAAGAGAATAAAGGTTTAGAAATGAGAAAATTAACCTTCATTATTGACGACAGGCAAATAATTAATTTAATGACATAATACACTCGTTCAACATTTGCTGAACAGCACATACTTTCTCCCATTGTTACTATTTTTGCAATTTCCGAATTTTCAGAGTTGATAGAAAATGAGTCCTACTCGTTTGCCATTCGTTTTACCGTACTTTAATCCATCTGTTGAAAAAAAGAAAAAAAAATTGAAGCAATTTTTGAGAATTCTTTTTATAATTTGCATTCATTTCAAAAAGAAATTACGCAAAACTACTCGTTGTAGCAGTAGTTTTGTTGGCTATGTAAACAGATATATTTATTGAGAGAGAAAGGGGGGGGAGCGAAAAAATAACATTGTCGTTTACGTGACGCAGCGGGGCGGAATCGGTCGTCGCAGCGGGCAGCGCTCAGCGCTTGGCGAGTGGGGGGGGGGGGGGGGCTCCTGGGGTGGGGGAGAGGGCGGCTGCACGCGGCGATAGCTTTTGCTCTTTCTCGAGCGGCTTTTGTCTCCGCCCAGCGCGGCAGAAGCGGACGACGGCTCAAGCGCCGCCCCCCCCTCCGCGCACGCCCCCTGGACGAGAATGGCTCGAACGACGCACGCAAAGGCGCGTTGGGGTCCTCCGCAAATGGGATGTCCGTTCTCTGCGAACGATTCTCTGCGAACGGTTCTCTGCGAGCGGATCTCTGCGAACAACATTGGTTCACAAACGGACGTGCGTCAATGCGGCTTGGTTTTTAGCCCGCTGAAGAGATTATGGGAATGAACGTTGCGAATTGAATCGGGAAACAATGCCTCACAGTTTGCAAACGTTCTTTCTCGATGGTAGAGAAAAGGGGAGGGGGAGGTGGCTCCCGGTACGTACGCCATGTAACTCGTGAGTGAGGTGGAAGTGAAATGGAGAAATTCATCTGGACGTACCAGGGAGAAGCGAGGGCATTGCCTCAGAACGCGACGTTCTTTGTCACCATCTTCTTCTCTTTCTTCTGCATCTTCTACTTCTATTTTTGTTTCTGGCATGCGTACGTAGCCTTTGTGAAGTAATATCAGTACTATAGACAAAGTTATGTAATTCTGCGGGGAAAAACGGTAATTTTCGACTGAAAAACTCAATTTGTTAAACAGAAAAAGTGTTCTTCTAATAAAATTATGTTATAGAAATTGTTTGTAATATTAGTAAATTACATATATTACTATTGTACTTCGTACTTCGTTCTTCTTCGTGCTATTGTACTTCTTCAACCACGTCATGTGGTCAGATATCTAGATTTGTGCGTCCTTGGTAAATTGGTTTACGGCAAAATGTATGCCCGTCCGTTTGTGAACAACACTAGCGCCTGAAATATTGGTAATTTTTTTTCCAAAATGAATATTCATCTTCTCAATTGCTGACTTTTGCGCCTAAAAGTAAATTTTCATGTTTTCTCACTTTTTCGGATCCCTAATAGTTGAATTGGATTGGATTGGATGAATTGGAATATGACTTTAGGAAGGGTAAAATCCGGTGCTATTTGCACGTTTTCATTGGAACACATTGAAGCAGTTTTTTAAAAAATAAGCATTTCTAAGAATGCGCATGTTGAACTTTTTGTCTCCCAAAATATTCGAGTTTTCGAAAAATTTCATAAGAGGTTATTTAAAGCAATTGATGTCATAAGTGCATTAAATTATACGAAACGTCAGTAATATAAATATTGAAAACGTGAAAAATATTAAAAAAAATAAAATTGTATAATGTTTGAAAAACATGTTGAAAGATTGTATTTATTTTTATGAAAGTGTAAGTTAAGTGGGAAATGTGAATGTATGTGTGATTTCATGAATTTTATAGTATTTTAATTTTGCAAAAATAATTGCAGTACACGGCTCTAAAACGCAATAATATTCAACCTTATTTAGGTATTCAAGTATTTACAAAGACAGCACCCAATATATACTCAAGAATATGAAAATTCTAATAGTGATTTTTAGCTGGTATTTTTTCAAGACCAATGTGGAGGTACTCGCACGTTTTTATTTTTAAGGCAAAATCAAGTGATCTATGTTTAGTACGAAATGGTCGACAATGAATTTAACATAGTTGTTATTTTTGATATTCTTCTGCCTTTTCATGGTGCTGTATTCACTGTTTTTACGTCATATGAAATCAGCTCAAAACTTAACTTTAAATCCACTATGTTAAATGCGATTCGCCTTTTTAGGAAGAATGAATCCATCGCGAGAACCCTGCGAAACGCCGCGATGGCGATCTGCAGCCAAGCAGGCACCGCCTGACGTTGATGGATGGGAGGTTCTTCAAATCGAAGGCGAAGACATTTGATGGAAGAAAGAACGAATGAGCCAAACAGCATATTCCGTGCATGCAATTGAGCAAAGAAGTAGAATGTCTTCCAATTTTTTGCGAGGAGAAAACCTTCAGTTGTGATCTATGAATGAAGAGAGCATTGTTTGGTGCAGGGATCCAGTGAACTAGGAGAATCTTTGCATTATGATGAGGAAATGTTGACACCAGTGTCCCTTCTCTCTTGAGACCAGGTCGTTTGCTAAGAATAAAATGGTTCATTGCAAAAAAATCATTTGAAACTCTATAAAGACACTGATGGAACCGACAAACAAAGATAGGTGAAGAGTGATTTATTCCTATAGGATTGATTTATAACGAAAAAAAGCGAAATATAAAAGAAGAAATTATCTTGGAATGAAAACCATTCTTACAGAATTTCGTTTCTAATCTGAGGTGTTGAGTTACGAATTATTGTTTCATAACATAATTACAAACATTTCGACGTTTATTTCCAAAAAATACGATTCTGAAATCTGTATCATTATCTATTACTTTCATATTCCATCGTTACCTTGAGACCATACTCGTAGTGCTAAAATAGCACGTATTTTCACGTTTCAGTAATGGGTACGAAAAATTATAATACCACAAACTTTTGTCCATTTTTAACACATCTTTGCCTCTGGTAAAAAATTTTTACTAATTATTACGCATTATGTTTTGAAGCTGTTTTTGAGAAAAAAGTTTAAATATTACCTATGTTTCATTTTCGAAAAATTGTACATGACCTTATTTTAAGATACGCTGATGAACAAATTCCATTAAGAAACAATTATATTTTCATTATTGCATTTTTAGAATACTTTGAATTTTTTGAAATTTTCGAAAATTCAGAAAGTTTAATGAAAATGCAACCAACACCATTTCTTTGAGTGTCTTTTTCTCTGTCCGAGGAAAAAAATAAGTAAAGTTTGGATCCATTTCTGAGAAAATTGTGGTAATGTACAGACGTTATGTAAAGTACATGTCGATCGGGGAATATCAGTTTTGGAAAAGATTGTGTAAGTGTTTTTGCCGCTAGCGTTGTTCATAAACAGACGGACAGATTTTGACTATACAACATGCCAGAGGAGGTAATTTACCACATATAGAACGAAGATTTATCCACTTTTTCTTTATCAGGGCCTGTAAATAAGACTTTCTCTGTCGAAAATATACCTTTTTTCCCGTAGCATTACAATCCTTTCTCTATAATGCGCAAGAAGTATGCGAGAAATTAAACCTAATACTATAGTAAAATTAATACCCACCAGTACATGATGTTGGCCTGAACCAAAGTAGGTCACTTAAACTTCTTCAGATTACGGCAATTAAAAAGCGATTTTATACCGGTATTTCTCGTAAAGGGTATTCTGTAGAAAAGCGGAGTACAATAGACATAATTACAGTGAATTTCAAGAAGAAAAATAATCCAAAATAAGACGTCACCATATATTTTTTGATAAGACGCATCCCAACATTTGGTTGTTCTTAGGCGACAATTCAATGGATATTTTGTTAGCGATTAAAAGTTCGGCTTGTCATACCCGGTGGATCGGCAAATCGATACCTGATTCCGACAATTCTTTAGGTTCGTTCTGATAATTGTTCGAGGAGTTCTCAGCGGCTGAGGTCGGCCGAGCCTCTCCATCGTTGGTGAGGAGGGGGGGGGGGCGGAAGTGGGTGCACTATCTGCTCCGGTGGCCGGAAGAGGTCGTGCGCTGTCACTTCCGCTCTCCTCTCCCTCCTGACGCAAGAAGACGCGCCCCTGACGCGATCCGAGTACCCATCCTTGAGGTAGCTCAGGGCAACCTCCGTTACCTCTGTAGTGTCTGACCTGGAGGTCCCGGAATTTTGAGTCTGCCAGTGTTGGATTTTCTCCTAGCTAAGTGGCTAGGTTGAATTAAAAAATAAATATCTGGAGGTGAATTATAGCAGACGGCTGCTCTAATCAGCAACTTTCCGTGGATCTACGATCAATACGAGGCGACAGCCGAAGCAGAATCTTAACGGGCCACCCCGCGCGTAGCTTAATCTTAAAGGGCCACGCAACGCCTGCGAACTTTTATTTCTCTCTCCTCCCCTCATACACACACATTAACGCGCTCTACCATATCGGAAGACTAGCCAGTCGGGGGCTTAGAGATTGCCTCGGCTGGGGCAGTGTCCCGCTGACGGAAATGGCTGAGGGTGGGGGGAACCCCGCCCCCGGAAGCCGCCATGTAGATCGGTACCGGATCTCACGTTCCAGCGGGAAGAAACTCCGCTGTCGCCCGTCATATTACATGCACTAAATTTAAGAGATAACACATCATATCAGTTGACGTTCCCGGAAACGCGAAATAATCAGACTCGGGAGGTGTTCCCCAAGGTTCCTCCATTTCCTCGACTCGCTTTAACATTTTTATTGCGGTCTCTCTATTCATTCTCACATTTTCACTGCCACACATTTTTCAATTCATAAACATAGTCAGATTTGTAGATCCCAATTTCTTTGGGGATTCAACGTAAAAACACACGCTGATCGACATCAGGAGCGCACAATAAAATAATTGTTCACCAAATGAAGTTTGCCCGTTCCTTCAAAATCGATCGCAAAATGTCTACTGTCCCTCACCGATTCCATCTACTTACACTATAACTAAGCAGTTTGCCATTCATTGGTTTCCATTCATTTCATCCATCCAATATTTAGCCCTTCACTCCAATGGAAAATTAACATTAAAAATAAATAGAAACCAGAGTAAAGCTTGCCGTTTAGAAATTCCAACATCTTATCTCCATTATAAAGCATAAGTCATCTTAGCCCCGGAAATAAAATGCTCCTTTAGAAATACATTCTGAACTCACTTCTCTAGGCATGTTTAAACTGATATTAATCACCAATTCCGTATAGTCAAGATTTACATTTTTTTTAAATAACATCGTCCGCATTGCAATCAATTGTCAGGAAAGCATTCCTTCACTATTTCAGCTCAAAATACGTTTCAGACCAATTTCAGACCAATCCGTTCGCTGACACCACTACAGTATGGACTTCCACTGCACGCAATCCATACATGCACGCAAATCAACAGCCCTTAAATATCTTTTCTCTCAATCTCTTTTTCTCAGCAACAGTTATTACAAGCCTGTCATCTGTAGGGACCGCAGCATCAATTGTGCATGATGTTTCAGATATTTTATCAAACTATATCAGGTCTATTTGCTTCCATTGCTTCCATGAAAACATATTTTACATTAGCACTAGTATTTTATCATCTTTAGAAAAAAATGCAATCTCTGACAAGATCTTTCGAATCAATAAAACAAACACGTAGAGGGCGATAATGTAAAAAATTAAATAAAATATGTGATGATTAAAAATTGAACATCGTCTCCGACCAGTCATAAAACAAATCGGTGATGCTGCTGTAAACCGTTGTGTCTTGCATGATACTTGTTTCTTCGGTCACAAAAGTGCGCCACTTGTTGTGAGAGCAGCAACCACGGGCGTCTGTGGCCGTGAAGAGGTTCTGAGGCAGCGAGGAGGCGTGCAGGACAGAAGTGCTTGGGCTCCCCAAGCGAGGTCGACGGGGCGTTGCCCTGAAGCCTGAGGGCCGTGGGGCTCTTGGTGAATGAGAGGGTGCAAAGTAGCAGTAATAGTCCCAGACGCTCACCGCCCATTCCATCTTCCGTCCTGCGTCGTTCATCCCCGCCCTATCCCGCCGCGATCCCCTCTCCTCCCCAGCCGTAGCCCGCCCGTCCACCTACAACCCACCCTACTCCGCTCAGCCCTCTCCTCACCTCCCCAGTCCCGCCCTGCCCCGACCCCACCTCAACCGCCCCCAAAGCTCAGTCAACCTACCTGCCTGCCCCGCCGAGACCGCCCCGCTCACCCCACCCGCCCTGCCCGTGTCCTGCCCATCCGCTTCGGTGCACCCCGCCCCGCTCAGCGACAGCTTCGCCTCGCCTGCCCAACCCGCCCCAACCCGCCCCACCCGCCCAACCCGCCCCAACCCGCCCGCTCGTCTCTCTCTCCCGCCACGGCCACGCCTATCCGCCGCGCTCGGCTGTCCCACGCGCCCCGTCACGCGCCCGCCACCGACCTGCCCGCCCTGTCCGCATCCCCCGCGCGATCTGCTCGTCCGTCCCACTCCTCCCCCTCCCGCCCTCTCCGTCCCGCCCCCGCCCACCCAGTCCCGCCCAGCCCCGCCCCGTCTCCTCGTGGCGCCCGCGCGCGGTTAAATATACGCGCAGGGCCGATCGCTACCGGAATGCGCCGCCGCCGCCGGCGCGGCAACCCTCACCAGCGCTTCCGTCGCCGCCATCAGACCGTCTTATGCCTATTCCTGCCTCGCCGCTGTGAATGCACAGCCCTTGACAGGCGCCGATGTTTCTCTCAATACATGTCGCCGGGGAGCGGGAGCGGGGGCGGGCGCGGCGTCTAGGCAGAGTTGTTTCTCCCGCCACGTCGCTCCGCGGCCGTCGGCGCTCCTAGCGTTCCGCCCTGCGAGCCCAGCACCTCCCCAAGTAGGTGGCTGACTGGCCTCTCAACCTCCATCCTGGTCGTGGTCCCGGGGTTTTCAAGGGCAGCAAATCCGCGGAGGATATATCACGCGTGTGGCATGGAAGAGAACCTTGGCAGGTGACAGGTAAATTTAAACTCTCCGGAATATCGCGTCTTGACGGGATGTTCGTCGGACAGTTCAGATATCTTAAAACGGGACTCTTCGAATATCATGAAACGAGACCTACGACTGGTGGAGGAAGTGAGAGTCATATCCAGGCGTAACAAGGGACGCCTCTCGAAGCGCGACTGCTTAAAAGATCTCCTAGTTCCCCATCGGATGTAAGCTTAAAAGGAAGCATATTGGGAAAATGCGGGAACGGTACTGCGGCTGACAGCCGCGTCCCCGCCGATTCTCTTATTTGATAAATTTGCTATATCTTCGTCAATGCAAGGGCAAACAGTGTGCACAATGAAGTATAAACGGAAGCTATGTACCTTGACCGGTATGAAGTATCTCCTAGTACAGGGGTGTCCAACTTGCAAGGCCCCAAGGGCCACAACTAATACCTTTCATTTCTAGGCCGATCCACACGACATCCCGTCTCGTTGTTCGCGGTAGTTTGCCCAGCTGTTCTGAAACGGGGGGATGCATGATATCAGTCCGTACCATGCATAGCGCTGCGAAACACACTGGGATGATTTTGAGTTTCTTAATTTACTAGAAAATATCCTTGAATCTACACATAACCTATGTTTCCATTAAATGGGGGGTGTTGACCCCAGCAGGCCACGATAAGTGGCATCGCGGGCCGCGGCCTGCCAGTTGACCAACCCTGTCCTAGTGCAAGGGTGACCAAACATATGTTCAAGATTTCGGGGTAATGTAAGTGAGACGTTATGGATCAAGATATCCGTAGGCGTTTGGGAGCGATCTTGGACAACCCTGTCCTAGTACATTGTGACCAAAAATATGTTCAAAATTTCGGTGTAATGTAAGTGAGACGTCATGGATCAAGATTTCCGTAGGCGTCTTGGTGGGTGCTTTGGTCGTGCAGTGCGCTCCCTTCCGACGCCCGCCTTCACTTCCGTCTCCGGAGGAGCCTTGTCTCTGAGCGCCAGTTGGACAACCCTGTCCTAGTACAAGGGTGATCAAACATATGTTCAAGAATTCGGGGTAATGTAAGTGAGACGTTATGGATCAAGATATCCGTAGGCGTTTGGGAGCGATCTTGGACAACCCTGTCCTAGTACAAAGGTGACCAAACATATGTTCAAGAATTCGGGGTAATGCAAATGAGACCTCATGGATCAAGGTTTCTGTAGGCGTTTGGGAGCGATCTTGGTGGGTGCCTCGGTCGCGCTGTGCGCTCCCTTCCGACGCCCGCCTTCACTTCCGTCTCCGGAGCAGACTTGTCTCCGAGCGCGCGCGCCCGTTCGGCGTGTTGGCCGCTCTTCAAGCGGCGGCAGCGACCCAACTCCAAAATTAGCGAGCGGCGACGGCGGCGGCGGTGAGGGCGGCGCACGGCGGCGGCGGCGGCGGCGACGTTCAGTCCAAGTGCGCGCACGGTGCAACGGGGATGCGGCGACGCTCGCCGACGCCGACGACGCCGCCGCCACCATGAATGTGAGTAGAAGCGACCGGCGAACCGCGACGGCGGCGGACGTCAGGTGGAGTTGATTCTTGCGAGGGGAAATGTGTGAGGGAATGCGCGCGGTAAAGCTTCAATGCGTCGTTGATTTCGTTCGTTCGCTTGTGTTCCCACGGTGAATGTGTGGGGATGGTTGTCACCTTTAGGTGGCGCACTCGACTTCAGGTCAATTCACTGATGCCTTGTTGTCACCTTCAGGCAGCGCAATCACCTTCTATTCAATGATGTCTTGTTGTCACCTTCAGGCAGCGCACTCAATTTCAATTCAATGATACCTTGTTATTACCTTCAGGCAGCTCAGTCAACTTCAATTCAATTCGTTTTAATGATGCCTTGTTGTCATCTTCAGACAGAGCGTTTCAATTTAATTCAATAATGCCTTATTGTACGTGGCGAGACTAAGGTCATGATGCCTACTCTTCTGTCTGACCACGCAAATTTCGCTACGCTCCTTGTTGTCACCTTCAGACAGCGTACTCCAATTCAATTCAATTATTCAATTCAATAATGCTATATTTTCCGTGGCAAGACTCACTCCATGAGGCCTGCTCTTCTGTCTAACCACGCAAATTTCGCTACGACCCTTTCACCAACCAGCAGAGAAACAAGATATTCCAAACGTAGGCGTTTGGAAGTCGGTTAGCGGTGGTGGCGGACTGCACGTATTTATATTTGCATCAGACCTTGCGATCGTGCCGGAGAATGCGCTTCTTGGCATCGGGTGTCTGGGCAGGTCGAGCTGGCCTCCACGTTTTCAAATATCCCTCGACCAGCACACGTTCCATGATGCAGTTGTTGTAAAGATATTTTACTGTTGAGTGTGACCTCCAGAACTGAACAATGCTACTTGGTCACATGACAAAGTAATTTCTATATTTCTAACATAAAACATGGAACGGTTTTTAAAAGCCGTTTGCAACTCGTGTGTCTTCATGTTCTACGTAGGGAAATAGCGCTTTTGCGTAAAGTGTCCTCGTCCGGGAGAGCGGCCAGTGTGGCCGGCCTTCTATCTTGAAACGCGAGGGCTCCCGCGAAGGGCTGCCACGAAACGTGCCCATGGGTCCGCAGCGGAGCGCCCACGGGCAGGAGGGCTCTGGGCGGCGGCCAGCGCCCGACCCGCGACTCGCGACTGTTTCCGGAAATAGCAGCTCTGTGGCAGCCGCGGGCAGCGAGCGCCCGTATGTCGCGCGTCGATTCGTATCTAAATGGATCGCCTCGGAGAAAGCATTTTGACGAGAAGTTAATAGAATTTTTGTAGGCTGAGGTTAGTTGTGGAGTTTACTCCTTCGCCACTTTTTGTTCCTCAAATATTGGAACGTTTCGTGTCTACCAGATCCCGCTGTTAACAAATAACATGGCGCCATTAAGGCTTGTCTGTTTTGATTCTAGAAACTAACTTTTGAAAATGCGGTGGAAAAACATTGTGAAGTAAACAGCAATGTGACTGACCGAGATAAATTTGTCACTGCAAGGCTTTTGAGAAATGAATAAGCAATATTTATTTCGTCATTGTAAGATGAAGTGAAAAGGTAATAATGAAGTGCCCGAGTAAACGCGATGATCCTTTTCGTAAACGATTGGCTGACGATCGGCGCTAATTTGAAGCGTGCGTTTACTTTCGAGAGGGACGTAATCCGCATTCCGCCCGTTTTAGAACTCGCGTGGACCGCTGCCTACTTTAGCACTGGCAACGGCGCCTCTCAACGTATGAGTAAGCCGGCCAGAGCTCGAAGTCGTTTCGCAGCGTTTCGCACGGTGATTCATTAAATAAGAAAATTAGAGCTTGTGTGATCACAACGGCAGGGTTGAATAACTGATACAATTATATAACGTTGCATTGAATGCGTTGGAAGTTGTTGAACATCGTAAAAACAAATAAATAGCACGGATGCATGGAGATGAAGAGGGACTAGGACTTTCAAAACATGGGATGGAATGTTTAGTTTCATAAAGATATTAATGTAGTGAATATAAAACAAATAATAATTACGAGTGCTAATATGTGACATGAAATTTCGATTCAAAAGTTTGCAAAACGGAAATAATGCATGCTACGTTTTGGGAATGTGTCTAACGATCTACGTAATAATATAGAAAATTCTATAGAAAAGTTGTGACTCGAAATAACGTTGTAAGTTAGAATCGAACGTTTAGTTTCCACTCGATAAACGTGATTCTCAAAGATATGTTAAGATATGAGTATTCTAAGAATATTCTGATATTTTTTTTTCTTCCAAGATACAATATGAATTCTTTCTTTGAATGTATAACTTTGACAGTCAACGGAATTGAGCTTTTCTTCATGACTAACTTCTCTTCTGTCGTGAGATGATTCGGGTAAATAATTTAATTTTATTAAAATGTATTAATAATTCGGAAATTCTGAAGATGTTTTCTTTCAGAAAGAAATCCCTTATTTAATTCATTAAGAAAATAAAATTTCAAATGTTCCAGGAAAGTGATGTTTTTCATAAGATTTACTCAAGAAGTACCTATTCTGAATTATTGTTTATATTAATATATCTGGCAACATGATGTACATCACTGTAATATTTGTCACATGTTTGTTTTTCAGTACCTTTTACTTTCTCGCATCCGTACGGAGTAACACGCAGTATAGAGAAATATGTGTATTGCTGCGAAAAAAAAAAGATTTTGAGATATTAACGAAAATGCAGACTTAAAAGATTCGAAAATTACTAGTACGCAAAAGTCTTGCCATTCTGCAACACACTATTTCACTAAGTAGTTTTACAGCAACACTAGTTCTCATTTTGCCAGTAACAAATTAAATTTGGTTGTAAATGGTTTAAGCAGTTTTCCAACTATCCGAAGCACGATTAAACGATGCGGTTAACTTTCTCGTGAATTTCCTGGGAGAAGGAAGTATATATTAAACATTATTATTATGTAAACACGTAGGTCTCTATAGCACAAAATTATTGCAATATTCTAACAAACTTGTTAGTGAGTCTAGTGTAAGGGATAGGTTATCAATAGAACGTAACGCTGTCATTTAAACATCTGCTTTCCGACTACATTCGCATCACAAAACCGATTTTATTCTTTCTGTCCAGTTAATAGCAATGTATGCGGCTCTGCTAGAATCGGTAAACAATGCTTTGCTTTCCCGACGTTTGAACATGTTGGACAGTGTACAACACATAAAAAGAATTGCGACAGTCGTGAAAGGACATCGTGATGCATCAGAAACTATATGACAGGATATTCTGTTTTTAGCCAAAATAAACAAATCAATACTGAAGAAATATTGAATAATGTTTATTGTTCACAGAAAATGGCTCATACTTTTGCTAACAGATCTCTTGTTCCGTCGATCAAACAATACGTAATCATATTGAACAAATAGAAACAAATCAGACCCTTTGAATGGGACGTGCACAGAGAAATAGCTTTCTGTTAGTGGGAACCGGATTAGATTTCCCGTTGGTACAAAACTGAAGCTGTAGCTTTCTAATACAAATCGTCTCAATTTCTATATATGTATGACGAAAGAAAAAGCTCAGGCAGACCAAGTATGCTGGGTCCAGTGGTGGGAATACGTGATGGTTGCCACAGGGCCCAGGCCTGGGAGCACCGAAGATGCAAATACAGTGTAAAGAATTATACTTTTTATAGGTAATGTCCGAAAAGAAAAAAATCAAAAGTAGTATAGTTGCGTAATGGAATACATTGTTGTCATTGATGTGCTTGTTTGTTTCTGTTATACATCTGCTTGTCTGTTGAGACCTCAGTGATCACCTATTTGTTATTCACGCTCTGACACCATATGTCTCAAGGGAAAGGCTCGATTCTCTAATATCTGCTTGAGGCGTGACTATCATTTCACTAACAAATGTCAAACCTGCTTCCGAAATTTAGGTAATTTGCAAATCAGTCGGTTAATTAGCACATTAGACAGTTGCACAATGACGTAGGAATGAATTATTGACGTATGAATGCATTATTTTGAACAGCATCTGCCTAATGTTGGGTTTAACCACAGAACGATGGCTTAAGTAAGTTGATTGTCCGATCATGAGGTGTCTTGATTTCGCAAGGAGTATTTTGACATACAAATGCCTCTCAAATTATTCTTCGTTTAGGATGTAGGTTGTTTTGTGTTAATCGCAAATGTCGAAGGGCACAGCTTCTTCAACGAAGTAAATAGTGAGGTTAGATGTTATCGTTGAAATATAAATTCACGACTTACATAGTGCAATTCGAAACAACAAATCTTGTTTTACCTCACTAGCTCTAGATAGTTCCTCCAGGAGTCTGTTTACTGTTAATTTTTCACTGTACGTACTGCATTTAATCTAGTTATCTCCTTTTCGTTAATATGCACTTCATCCGGCTCAAGTTCGAAGTGTGCTTCGAAGCCGTTCCTACTTTGGACTTTCTCCACTCACTTTGGATAATTTGAACATTAGCTGCGGCACTTGTGCGAGATAGACGCATTATGGGGGAGGGGGGCAGAGTGCTTGAAGGGGCTCGGCGCCGACCGCTGCGCTGCCAATGAGGAACGGCTTTTTTTAAAGCCCACTGCCACGTGGCTACTCCTCGGTGCCCCAAATACTTGGCCTCCCGGTGCTTGCCATTTATCTCCTCACAGCTTCTCACATTTTACGATTTGTGAAATTAAACGAATTTTTTTCACTTCACAATGTAAAACGAGAAATACAAGTCCTTTTTTTAAACAAGTGAATACCTTGATAACAATGTGAACGTAACAAATTAAACAAATTTTTTCACTTCACAATGTAAAACGGAAAATACAAGTCCATTTTTAAACAAGTGAATACCTTGACAACAATGTGGCAAGGAAACATATGAATGAAATTTAATGTAATTTGCATAGTAGACCAGTGAATTTTACTGACATTTGCCAAGGCCTGAAATGACAACATATCTCGGATGTAATCTAGGGTTTTTAAACGAAACATCCTACGGATCTAGTAAACATATTTTAAGATTGGCTTACCGTACTTTAATAAAATTATTACTTTCGCCCTAAAATTTCGGTTTAGCGCAATATTAAAATAATGTTTAATTTTCAATAACTCGTGAAAAAAATTAATATTGAATGACCGTTTCCTTTCCAATAGTAGTTCAGCAGGTAATATATTGAGACCATCATTAGTATGATGAGCATTCTCTCACGATTCTTAATCATGGAAACATTAGTCTCTCATTATCCTTTTGAGTGTTTGCTCCAAGTTCATAACATACTTTGCATCGAGATAGAGAAGCCTTGCTGTTCATTCAGTGAATCTTTTACTGCGGAGTTTCAGAGGCGAAATTCCTTGGCTGGGGCGTGCAGTGACGGCAGACGCCAGCGCTGTTACACACTCCGTATGTTGCTCACTAACGTTTTCTGTGAAGGACTCTCCATTTTGAAGTGAAACGTCTCACGAGGCGCCAGCTATGAAAAACTACTTGGGCAGTGAAAAATGCTAGCATGGTACGGATTTCGAGAGGCGGAAGTGACGTATTTTCCCTCCATTCCGTTTGCTTCTCTGGTGACAGGCATGTTGTTTTACCTCAAAACGAGCAGTTTGAGGGTACGGAAAACACGTCTAGCACAGACAAGGCTCTCGGCTGGCCACGTGACGATTGACATTACTGCACTCGACGCGGCATCTCCCTGACAGCCGAGAGCCTTCACATCACTTTGGCCGTGGGCGTCTACGGCTGCACATCTACCGTAGTGTCAGTCATGATGAGATTTTGTACGTGCTATCCTATACGCCGCTCACCTCGAAGGTCAGGGAACTTTTATAGACATTAACGAGATTAAAACGATGTAGAGAAAATAACCAACTCTGTGTCGTTCAATTCTTTTTGTAATATTACCTTCTCATTAGGAAAAATAATATGCATAAAAATATTTCTTCTTAAAGTAAGAGTACTTGCCTTTCATCTTCAGCTATAACTAATTTATTTCGATTGATCTTAACGAACTGCCAACTATATTAGCTAGTAACATTCCAAGTATTTTTATGAGTGTTATTACTGTGGAAGACAAAAGTTAAAAATCGAGGCGGAGAGTAGCAGAACTCAGAACTTTAATTTGGACGAGGCAGTAATAACGCTCACATTTCGGGGTTTATGTTCAGAATTTTATCGGCCACTATAAAATCTCATGATTAACATTAACATTTACATTACTGCGATAGTAAGCAAATGAATTGTTACTGGGGCACGTTAGTACGTTATTGTGGAATGTTGCTTTCAATATTCACATACCGTGGTTTGAGGAAAATGGACGCAAATAATTTTCCTGCATCTAAAGATACGTAAAGAAATGACGTTCGGAGAGGAAGTTACCGCGTCGATTTCTAGTGGCACATTGTTAGTAAATGTAATTACCAGAGAAGAATTTCATTTGGTGGAATGCCAGGAAAATAAGGTTAGTTTACCTTATATAGATTTTTATAATTGTAGTATTAATAATACTACAATTAACGATAATTAACCCAAAACGAATGTGAGTTGCTTTTTTTCTGAATTGTTTGAGTCTGATTTGTACATCGCCATGATTTTTTCCTTAAACATTTGACTTGCAAAGAATCGATGATTATTTACTTTGCTGAGAATGATGACTTTCTTAACAGGCAGGTAGGTACAAGAGCACCTAACTAACTTGTAGGGTTGCATGTTAAAACGGATTAAAGATGCGTGTAACCGATAAAATCCTTAACAGGCTCCCGTTACTACACAAGCGTGTTGTTTTACAGCAATATCCTGAAAGCAGAAGTTGTAGAGCTTTTATTTTTTGAAATGTATTTATTATTTTATCCTTAAACTATTAAAGGTTTTTAAAATGTCAAAATGTTGAAGTTACAATTGCCTACCCTACCCACAAAAGCAGTATATTTATTATACAACCAAGAAATACGATGAGGTCGTCGTCGGCCAATGTTATTGACTTCGGTTGAATTAAATCGCTTCGAAAATCAAATATTAATATAATTTTACATAAAATGTTAGGTTCTACACGTTTCTGGCAACGATCTAGGGTTAATCCAGAAGAGGTGAGCCCCAAAATGGAACGTAAGGTCCCAAAAGATCTCATTTTCCTAATGACAACGTGCGGAACCTAATTCGAAGCCTTCAATTAATACCAACTTTTACAACCTCAGAAGGCACCGTTTTCAAGTTAAGCATGATATAGCACGGAATAGACTATTAAGCAGACCGTATGTTGAATTTTCACAGTGATTTTGACGTATTTTACAATTTTTAATACGTATTAAGTGAATATGCAATTACTCACATTTCCGTGAAATTCTCTTTCAATTGATTCATCATCCGTTACGAATGGTTGAGTGTGAGAGCCGCAAAAAGTATCTCTACTTCAGAAATGAACTACGGATGTGTAGAATGGTAAGCCGATGTGTTCAGCAGTAGTTCCACATTCCACCGCTGGCCAACTTAACGTGAGCAAAATTAGCTGTACGCTTTAAGTTTGCCGAAGATGACAGCTCTGCTGTCGGCTACGTGTATCTACATGCATCCACGAACTGCGATGATCTACAAAGCAATGACCTGATATAAACCATCTTATTTGTTGCAATGCAATATTTATTATTTGGCCGTCAGCAAAATTGAAATGAATAAGTATATCGCAGGGCATTAATTTGTTACATGTACTTGACAATAATCTCATGAGAATGATGAAAAGTGTGTTTCTTTTTTACATACACGAAATATTTTCATGTTTCAATAAAAACGTTTGTTTAGCTAGTAGTAACGTGAAATAATGTGTGTCACTTAAGCATCAATATATTTTATTAGTTCATGAAAAATACTACAACTCCTATTTTTGCAATGGGTGTTAAATTGTAACCTTTGTAAATAAAACCACGTTTAAGCTCCTGTAATACAATATCATGACTATTGAAAACAAAACTCCTATTTATTTGAAAAATTGGAATGATTGTATTGTCTAATTTGATTGATCGTAAATCAACTTGAATTTTTATTGTATTGCTAATATTTAAACGATAATACTTAGCAGGTTGGCTGATCAGTTTCTTGGTGATTCATAATCTGTGTAAATTAAATAGTATTGAAACATTGCAGTTGAGCAGAATATTTTTAGACATTTCTTGTTTTGTGTAAAAGGAATATTTATTTGATTATAGTTTTTGCCACATCAATATGTGGATAAAAATAATGAAATTAGACAATATTCTACTCACTAATTACAAAACTGTATGTTCTGATGCTAAAGGACTGAAACAGGACTTTTAACTGATATCTCCTAACACAATTAGTGTCGAATTATGGAAAAAGTCGATATTCGTGATTTTTAAACTATTCGATGTAGTAACCAGTGTAGTCCGGGCTTAATTTCATATTATTTGTCTTGGTATATTAAGCTCTCAAAATTTTATCTTGGAAAATCGTGACAATCCTAACACAGTATCGAAATGTTTCGTTACATACTTTTACGTATTTTGTTGTACATAACACATTTTACATCTTTTGCAAACCTTTTTATTATTACAATTATTTTATTTAAACTTATTTAAAAAAAATATTTTACAGATTTTTTTTCAAAAAATCAGCACAACTTTCTCCTAAACGAAATCAGAATTGTATGCTGACGACGAGAAGTGTCCTTTGTGAAGACGCGGTGTACATCTGTACTACTTGTGTTGCTACAAGTGCTCGTAAGCTCTGAGAATGTTATCTTTAGGTGTTAACGTACCAGTGACGTCATTCATTATCTTTAATCCAAATTTCGAAAAAAAATTGGTTGTGGCAGACGTGTGATGATAATATTATAGTGATTGTTTACAGGTTATTGAGTTTCTACGTTTATACAATGGCTATATTTGCTCTACAACAATAAAAACATTGTGAAAAAATTCAATTGGCCAAGCAATATTTTATTTAAAAATGGTTTGTTTAATGATTTGTTAATATAATTTCATATCGTGTAAATTTCTTTTATTTGTAAATAAGACAATTAGAACGTATTTTGATTTTACATATTATAGTTTAGATATTCATTACATATTTTTACCATCTTTATAACATATATTTGTACATATTTTACCGTATAATATTACATATTTTTCCTGCCTAGTAATCAGCGTCGTATGTCGGCTGTATGTCGTGTGCACGCCAGCCTTGGGCTGGAGACCAGGTTGCCTGTGCGCTGAGAGCGTTACTGAACTAATTCAGTAGCACATGGCGCTGTGCGCGGGGCGCGTGGCCGCCAGCCCAGATGGCGCGAGGCGGGGCGGCGAGGGACTGGCACTGCGCCAAAGGAGCACTTCCACCCGTCACCTTCCCCTCCCTCCCCGCCCCCGCCCACCCGCAGCGCCCCGCCCTTCCCCTCCCCCCTTCGCCGCTCTGCCGTATTTTTTAGGGGGGCTCAATTGTAGCCGCGGCGCCGTCGCGAACGAGCGCAACACCAACAGATATCCGTCTATATATGAGTATAAGTCAGATCCTGCCGTAAACATCTTCAAGTCAGAATCCCCCGCGGAGGAAATAACCGCGGCTGCATGGAAAGGGGCGCTGCGCGATCGCGGCGACAGAAGGCGCGCGACACAGCAGCAAACTCGGAGCTTTTCACCTGGGACTGCGATTTTATCCTCTTAGGGTTTTGCCTTCTCTCCGCCCACTATGCGGAGGTTTAATATCCAGCACACACATTTGCTTCAATGTTCTCGGTTTGTTGGTAGGTGAACGAGAAGAAAAAACATGAAGGACGTCATGCACATCGTAGGTTTATAAGTTATCATGTTTAGATTCAAAACACCGATACACGTCGAATTGTACTTGAAATTGTGTGAAAACTGAATGTCTGTCTGCTTTTCACCTTTCGTTCTCCCTGGGGGCTTCGTTTGTAGCAACCCGTTGTCGAACTGCCAGCCAGCACCGCCGCTCAGAGCTGCGTGAGAGAGCGAGGCTATAGGGGAAGGCCGACCGGAAGTGCCCTTCCTCGCCCCGCTCTTGCGCACCTCCACACCCCGTTCCCTCCTCACTCTTCACCGCCTAGCGCCGTCCTGCCCTTTCCCAACACGAACGTTCATGTCCTGCCGCTCGGCCCCCCGACCCCAGCCCCCAACCCACCACCGCCCAACGCAACCCCCCAACCGCCCCAACCGCCAACAACCGCCCCAACCGCCCCCAACCGCCCAACCCGCCACCCGCCACTGCCCCGCACGCCAACCGCCCCACCCCATATCGCCCTACACCATCCCTCCCCACCCACCCTGCCCCGCCCACACTGCCCCGCACCCACCTCACCCACCCGCCCCGCCCCACCCCACCCCACCCCGCCCCACCCCCACATCGCCTTACAGCACCCCGCCCCACCCCACCCTGCCCCGCACCGTCCTACCCTGCCCCACCCCGCCACGCCCCACTCGCCCCCGTTCACCCACCCTCACCCACCCGCCACCGCCCCACCCACCCGCCTCCCCGTGAGATGCCGTGTAGGTCATTTGGCCATGATAGTTCGTATCCGGAGATCAAAGTAATCAAATGTAATGCATAGATGAAAGCTATGAGCATCAAGATAGTGGGAGAGCCGAGCACAGGAGGAAGAAAATTACAGGTCTGTCTGCACAGGCACAACAGCCTCTGATAGGGTCGAGGCCTACTAATGCGGTCGCGCCCTTGCGGCCTTCGATTAAAGGGTTCGTGTGGGTAGCTCATAGACATCCCTAGGCCGTTTTACGGTCTCCGCAACTTGAGAAGTGAGCTTTCTCATCGTCTCACAGCAAACGATACTGGGACGTTGCAAAGGAAGCGCACACAATAATCTACCACGACCGGGAATCAAACCCGGGATTGCGTCATGGAAAGCAAGCATGCTGACCGGTAAGGTACCCATGCGGACAACATTACAGGTCACAAGCAATTAATTTTCAAGTATCAATTTTTGTTTTTTACTTTCTCATTGACTAGAAAATACCCGATCGAAAGCGCACGCTCACAAATATTTTTTCGTCATGGTACACGTGTAGGCAAAACCTGTACGCTGACAACGAGAGATGTTATGGAGGATGAGGCACCGAGGATTTTTTTTTGAGGACGGTATTTCCGCTTCTTACGCTCACAAACTACGCCACCGGTAGCGAGTCTTTCCGGCTCCTTCGCCAAACATATAGACACTATAGAGCCAATCCTATCTCTTTTAAATCCAGAAAAAGAAAATTTTGAAAAATATTGTAATATAGTCATGAGAAATGTTTTTCTTAGGCTACCTTACTCAAATCGCGATACGCAAGTTCGTACAATAAAAATACCATTCCCACAGATTTTCCACGACCTACACAAATGTGTATCGGTCTGAACGCGAACCAAAAACGCATTTTTGAGAAAAACAAAACAAAAATAATAACCTTCCCACCAATTGTGTGGGACTATACCTATACCTATACCATTGTGTAGGTTGATTCGGGAAGGTATATAGACACTGCAGCGCCAATCATATAGACACTAAGGTTCTAATGCTACCGGTTGATCAGCGCGTGCCCTTCCCCCATCGAGTTCTCAAGTTTGCCTCCGCGGTTGCGAAGAGAGTATTTCGCACGATTTTTTTCTTGGGGCAAGAGTACTTTTTATTGTTATTGCGAAATTCACATGTGAACATTACGAGAGAATCATATTGTTGCGGCGGCGATGGTGTAACGGTTAGCGTATCGGACTCAAATTTGCGGGTTCAAACTTGATCGAAGCAGTGGGTTTTTAAGGCCTCCAAAAATCCTTCGTACACCTTTCTTCGGAGGGAAAGTAAAGCCAGCTGTCCCATGTTAGTAGATTTACTTCATGTGGAAGATCCTCAAGATTAAATGAAGCTTCTGAGCTAAATTCAAACCTCCTGTTTTGTCGCCCCAGTAATACCTTCTTTCTCCACCAGAGGGTGAGAAACAACGAAATTTGCGAGATCACACAGAAGAGCGAGCCTGATGGCCCGAGTCTGGCCACGTAAAATAAGGCATCAATTCAATTCAATTGTTTTTCTTAAAAAAAATCAATGTCATTGAGAGCATTGAAGGTACGTTTTCCTTATTCGTTGTATGTGGTTCCTTCCTTCTTCTTCCGTACTTCCTTCTTGGTTGTCACGTGGGCATCGCACCTCTGGAGAGAGAGAAGGAGGGGAGAGAGAAGGAAGAGGAGGGAGAGAGCAGGAGGAGGAGGGAGAGAGACAGAAGGTGGGAGACGAAGAGACACGGCGGCGCCGGGTGTCAACGCGACAGGCGCTAGCGAGTTGGCGTGGCGTGGCGCGGGGTGGCGCGGGGCGAGGAGTAAACAAGGTCGTAAACCTGCCTCGGCGCCAAACGGCAGCGAATAGCAGGCGGGGAACGCGAAGCAAGGTGCAGGTGGGGAGTTGGTGCAGGGCGAGGAGCGCTGCCAGTCCCCCCCTCCCCCGCCGGGGACAGGCCAGTGCCCGCCCGCGCTCAGGCGCCTTTGTCCGGCAACGGAGCACTTTTTTTTTCGCTCGAGCCGCAGGATTGCTTTCGCTATTCCTGCTGCAGCTGCTGCTGTTCTTTTCTCTCTATCCTTTTCTTGTTATTGTTCTCCTCCTTTCTTCTTTTGCTTTCTCGCATACGCCAAACGCAGTATAGAGAAAGTTATGTAATGCTAAAGTGTAAGATGGAAATTTCGGGGATATATATATATATATATATATATATATATATATATATATATATATATATATATATATATATATTAGGAACCCAATAACAAGAAAGTAGGTAATTCTCTATCCTATATATAGAAAGTTACTTCCTCTAACACCTTGTATAGTTAAAATGCACGTTGTGCCCTTCATACCGAAAAACTGGTTTATGACAAAACTTATGTCCGACAGTCCGTGTGTTCATTCGTCTTGACGACCGTCTGTCTGTGAACAACGCTAGAGGCTAAACCGAAGTAGGATTTTAACTAAACTTGATATCCCCTGATCGATCTGGGCTCGTATCGTGTGTACCACCCAACGCAGGCCCGCCATTGATTACGTCTATGCTGGTCAAGTAAATGTATCTCCAACGCAATAAACCAATCATGATTAATTTTGCAATATGAACCCTTTTCCTTGATGCTGTTGCAATATCATGTGTTTCATCTATAACACAGTCAACCAAGTGTATTTCATCTATAACACATTTCGAATCGTTGGTTCCTACAAGCAAAATAATTGTATCCCACCAGCTCAGGCCGATAACTCGGCTCAGTTGTGGCGTTCGAATGCTCGGAAAACGTCGTACATCTAGATCATTGTTCCAGTATGCCGTACGATGCTGTCCCCTAGAACAAGCACATTTTTTCTGTTTTCTTATCAGTATTTGTTTATAGTTTCGAAATCACGCCAGAACTCGCCTGTAACTACTCCTCTAGGTCGTTGTTTCTTTTGATGCATTCTTCCAGCAATGATCTCGTGATCTTCAATTCTTGCTCTAGCTCCCATATCCACTTCTCAGCCCTCTGATCCCAGTGGAAACCTGATGCACTCCTGAGGACGTAACACATCATAATAATTAATTAGATCGCTTGTGAGATAGATACCTTCTATTATTATGACGTCATAATACGTCTCCTGAGATATGTTAGCATTATTGTAATAGGGTATAAATACTAGTTCAATCTGGGAATTTTGTGTCGATTGCGTTTAAAAACACACAAAATTTTCTTTACCACATTATATACTATAGAAGAGATTATTATAATATTATTTTATGTTTCCTATTATGTTACTTTTTTCTCAGTAAGCGCTAGGATCTATTCACATAGCCATATGACTTAGGCTTGGGCAAATGCAGCTGGTATTGACAGACAAAGAAAATACGAAGAAGAAACTTATTTTCATCCGTCGTTCAGTTGAACTTTCGTACAATACGACAAGTCTGTAGGATTAAAGTTTCCAGGGTGGTTATGCTGGTGCCTTTTGATAATTTTATTTTCGTAATACCGTTCCGTTTTCTTTTCGTTGTGTCACAACTCCCGCGACAGAGACAATTATTGGCACTCTTTCAATCTTACCCAATGACCATTGTAGCATCCGCTGCTCAGGACGTGGCAACGCGATAAACAGCGGAGCAGCGTGGATGCTTCCAAAGCAGACACGCGTGGAATGAGCCCACACTAGGGGAGAGGGTGAGGACCAAACCCCAGGGCCCCTAGGCGACAGGGTAGGTGCCACGGCAGATGTGTCGTAAAACCGTACGGTTGCGACTGTATCCCTGTGTAGGCTAGAGGACGCAGCAGAAGGGGCTTTTTGTTCCGAAAACCCGTGTCGGGAGGGCGCAAGTATGCGTGGGATTCTTTCTGTACGAACTTCGCGTCAGATGGGTAATGCATTTCATAGCTCTCTGCCAGCTACAGGAGAAATTGAATGGGATGAAAACTGTTAGCACAAAGGAATAGCTTGGGAAAGAAAACGGACTGCGAGCTATTCGATCTACCTGCAGAGATTCGGGGGAGAGGGAAAGGGTGCAGTATGAAGGAGAAGAATCAATAGGTAAAGGACAGTGGTCAGCTGTTGCGATTAATCGGCTCAAACAAAAAAGGGTGCTTTTCTACCGCAGTTTCCCATATCATTCAGTTTATATTATGATTATTATTATTATTATTATTATTATTATTATTATTATTATTATTATTATTAACAACTTATGGACCATTTATGACCACGCTGCACGTTATCTTCCGAGACCCCGGACAGATGAATTTCAGATTAAGAGAGATGAAGAGGATCAGTTTTTCACGACTATGCGACAAGGTTGTTACGTGAATTTAATATGAATAATGGGGTGACAGGATGATGAGAGGTGAAGGAGCAATCACAAATATGGTCATGTCTTCCCAATACTCGAACCTGCAGCCTCCTCGGCGCAGACGATGGCTGTCGCAACCGTCTGCGCCACGGGGCTGACATTATTATTATTATTATTATTATTATTATTATTATTATTATTATTATTATTATTATTATTGGCGTATATTCCATGACTGTCTTCGCTACACGATCAACATGTGTAGTTTCCCCAGGATCAGCTTTTTCGCTGTTTCCCTCAGTATGACAAGTTTGATACTCCTTGAAGTGTGAATTATGAGATGAGATGATGATGAGGGCTGAAGGGACAATCATAAATACCATGACCAAAGACAATGTCTTCGCATAACTCGAACCTGCAGCCTCTTCGGCGCAACAGTGTGCGTTGCCGCAACCGTCTGAACCACGGGACCGTCATTATTATTATTATTATTATTATTATTATTATTATTATTATTATTATTATTATTATTATTATGTTTTTCCCGTGTGCCGTCGGCATGCAAATCCACGTCGAAGCAAACTATTTTTCGAGGACATTTTATTAAATAAATGCTTCTGTTGAAACGTTGGGTGTGTGGGTGCGCTGTCGCCCGGCGGCGGAGGGTGATTGTCGGCGCGTCCGGGCGACGCCGCAGGTGAGCGCCGCGGGCGCGCTCACAGGCTGCCTCCGCCCCCGCCGGGCAGGATTGACGAAGCGTCGCGGCGCGGCGAGGCACGCAAGCCCTCTGAGCGGCCGCGGCGGCGGCCTCCACGCGGCCCCATGGTAACCTGCGGGAAGGTCTTTTTCTTTTCAGGCCAAATTATACACTCATGACGCCAGTTTTGGGGCTTCATGATGTCGTAAAAATGACTTTTGCTTCCTTCTGTGTGTAGTAGATTTCTTATTCTAGTACTTATCGGAATCCAAGTTTGTTAGTAATTATCATTAAAAAGGGATTGTTTTTTAGACTTTCCTTCATTCGTCTGTCTGTCTATATATGGGCAACAATAATGCTTAAAATATTTGTAGGAATTTTTCTAAACTTAATATTTTTCGATGAATTTCGACTGGTTTGAATCCCTGTCTGTTTGAAAAACGTTATTTAAATTATTCATTAAACCCCTGGGACGTCGTCAAAAATTTCTCAAACATGGCTCCAAATGTTCTCCTATATTACAAGAATAGATAGCTGTACAGTTATAGAGACGGCGTAGGTTCGATTTACACTGTTCTCAATTTTTCGAGTTGAAAAAGTTTGATATTTCTTAACCCTCCGGGGCAACTACAATATTGAAGTGCTAGTTTTTCTTTTGATGAAATTTGTTCCCTACATTTTGTTCTTCAATAAATGTCATCAACATTTTTTGGAACAATACTAGTTTTCATGCAATTATGGTTGAAATATACGCAATATTAGAAAGAAGATATTCTCATAAATTGATAAAAAAATGTCTTTGAACTTCTTGTCGAGCATTAACGCATTAATTAACATAATATTAGCACCATTCTTTCATTTAACAAAAATTACACAAATGTTTTTTTTTAATCTCTTACCGAGTCTTTTAATGGTTCCATCACATTTTGTTCGTTTTTAGTGTACGTTATTGTCGTTGTGTACTGTGAGCGAGACGGTCTAACCCCGAGGGGTGGGGGTGGGGTGCGATCGCAGCGGGGCGAGTGCATGGCGGGCGCCCAGGTGCGGTGCGGGGCGGCGGAGGGCGAGCGGGACGACCCGGCCTTCAAGGCGGCCCCGGCCCCCGCCCCCGCCCTGGCCGCCGTCCCCGGCAGCGGCGACATCCCGCCGTTCGCCAGCGCGTGGGAGGGCGCGTCGCCGCCCAGCTACGCCGCCTCCGACTGGGACTGCTCGCGCTCGGCCTCCGACTCGCCCACGGCCTCCGACAGCCCCGAGCACAGGTCTGCCGCGCGACTCGATACTCGTGCTAGTCGTGCGACAGCGACAAGAACACGTCGCGGCATCGTCACTTGTTGACTGTCCGGGTGACGCCGCGTCGCTGGCTGAGAGGTCACCCGGACAGCCGCGGCACCCGGACAGCCGCGTTACCCGGACAGCCGCGTCACCCGGACAGTCAAGACGTCATGAACTCGAGCCGCGGAAGTGTTGTGTTACGTGTACACATCGATGTTGCCAAACATTGATGATCAAAATCAAAACATCAGTGTTAATAACATACAGACCAAAATCCATCAATGCTGAATAACATCGATAGTTTGAAGCTGGTTTAGTAAACTATAAAATTAAATTCGTCGATTCGGATAGCCGAGATCGCTACGGCAGTAGTGTCGTGGCGATCTGGGATCGAAGGATCGGGTTAGAATCCCGCCTCGGGAATGGATGTATTTATGATCGTACCTTCACCCTTCAACTTCATCCTATCTATTCATTAAGAATAATTAATCTGTGCGAAGTAAGAATTCTCTGTGCGAGCAGAAGGCCCTTGCCCTTACGGGATGTGCAGTTGCCTAAACCATAAAAAACTTCAAGCGCAACAAAATTTAATTTGATAATGGCCGTAATTATTAATGTATAATTAAAATTTAACTTACAAAAAAATTATACAACGTCACTCTATGTGCAAAATACAGGAAAGACGAAGGAAACACCATGCCATCAGGATCATTTCCAACAAGAGTTGGTAGTCTGCTCGATGAATTAATAGAACAAACCGCATCGAATAGATCGATCGAATACAAACAGATATTGGTACCATCAGTTCTTGTTTCTTATTTTAGCTTTTACAAAATTGTGATAATGGGCAGCTTTCAACCACCAACGAAACACTGAAAACGTAAGAACATGGAACCCAAAATATAGACGTTCAATAAACATAGGTTTCAATACATCGATGTTTCAAACATCGATTATTTATAGAAACATTGATGTTTTGAAAACATCGTCATCAATGTCGCATCCCTACGTACCAGACATTGCTCTCCGACATGCAGGTTACCAGACAGCTGCAGGGATTCTGACACGAAAATCTCAAGGTTCAAGTCTAGACGGTGGCAGTATTTTTCACGCTAGGTGGAATTTAGCCGCTGTCTGGAGGGGACATTTAGCGACTGACTGCTCTGATCGGTAATTTTCCGTGGTTTCTGCGATCAAACCAGGCGAACGCCGGAGCAGTGCCTCTAATAAACGGGCCAAGGACCGCGCGCGATCTTTCCTTCCACTTATGGATTAGGACTAGTGATGGTAGAAAGTTGAGCGCCCGGCAACCGCAACCATCCAATCAGTGAGTCGTGTTGTGCCGCTGGGCAGCGGGGAGGAGCTGGAGCCGCTGGAGCCGCTGGCGGCGCTGGAGCTGGAGTGGGAGCGTCGCGCGGGCTGGCCGAGCGAGGCGTCGTCCTGGACGAGCGTGTCCAGCTCGTCGGCCAACTGCTCGAGCATCGGCTGGGACTCGCCGTCGTCGGGGGCGAGCGCCGGTGGCCGGGGCCGGGCCCGCGGTCGGGGCGGCGTGGCGTGGCGGCTGCGCGCCGCGCCGCCCCTGCGCCTCGTCTCCCCGCGCAGCCGCCGCCTGTGGCGCCGCCTGCGCGGCCGCCCTGCGCCGCCTGCAGCGCGCGCGCAACTACAGCTACAACATCTGGCACTGGCGCAGCAGCAGCAGCGCCGACTCGCTCGAGAGCGCCCTGCAGCGCGGGCATTCGCCCAGCGCGGTCGCCGTGCTGGCGGCCGCCGCCGACGGCCTGCACGGCCTGGACGGGCTCGACGGCCTCGACGGCCTCGACGGCGGAGACGAAGTCGTGACGGCATTGGCCGGAAACGCGCGCGCGTGGGACGCGGCGGGGGAGGGCCTCGCGCAGGCCTGGGGCTGACGACCCACTTCCCTCACTACGCACCCCTTGTACCCACTCAGGCGCAAATATATTGAAACGCTACTGAATTGCCTTTATTATTCACAGGCGGTGGCTTATACTTTTGTTGGCGCACATATATTAAAACAGCACTGAATTACCTTCAAAATTGACAGACGATGGCTTATATTTTTCCTGTCGCAAATATATTAAAACAGCACTGAGTTACCTTCAATATTGACTGACGATAGCTTTTACTTTTGCTGTGGCAAATATATTAAAACAGTACTGAATTACGTTTATTATTCACAGACGATGGCTTATACTTTTTCTGGCGCAAATATATTAAAACACCACTTAATTACCTTTATTATTGACAGACGATGGCTTACACATTTGCTGTCGCAAATATATTAAAACAGTACTGATTTACCTTCAATACTGACAGACGATGGCTTATACGTTTGCTGGCGCAAATTTATTAAAAACAGCACTGAATTACGTTTATTATTCACAGACGATGACTTACACTTTTGCTCGCTTGCAAATTTATTGAAAACAGCAGTAAATTACGTTTATTATTTACAGACGATGGCTTATACTTTTGCTGGCCAAGATCTTGTTTCATCTATCAACCAATTATATTAATGTTTGACGACAACAAACACTTCAGGTCCCTCGGATGGCTTGGACAAACTAGCTAGCTTTCTCTGAAGCGGTCATAGGTCCAATTACCGGGAGGAGGAGGAATGAAGATGTTGCTTTCTAAAACAATTCATATTCATATTTGGCGAATATAAACATTGCAGGCCCGTCGGGTCGCTCATGGACAGCGTTATAACTTTCTGTGAGGCGGTCCTGGGTTCGATTACCTGCCGGAGCAGAAATGAAACAGTCGTTTTCTAATACCGATCGTCTCAGTTACTCTAGCTGTGTGATGAAAGTAAATGCTCAGGCATGCCAAGTAAGCTAGTTACGGTGTTGGAAATGCGTCATGCTCGCCACGTGATTCCGTTATACCCAGGCCTGGATAATAAAACAAAAACCGGGCTAGAGCTTGGCTGCACTGCCAGCAGGCAAAAGTCGGATTAATACGAACAAATAACTATATAAAAATTCATATTAATTTTAAAACAACTCTTCTTTGTACAAATTTATACAAGCTAAAAACAGACACACAAAAGTTTAACTGTATTAAATTCCTCTAAATCCCCGTTAGTCGTCGGCGAAATCCTTTTCGAAGAAGCAATCCATTGATCTCTCCGCTCTTCATTTCGCAGACGAACTTTTCTATCTCAGCCAGTGATGAAATCTGTTCTCGATTCACCTGTAGGAGCCATAAATCTCAGATAGCGTGAGTTGTGATCGTGCTCTCACTATCCGTTTCATTTTATGGGCGTCCGGAAAAATGGTATTGAGACGACTAGCGAGCACTCTGGCGAAACGTTTTACAGAGTAGTTTTGGTCGAACTCTCCTCAAAAAGTTCCCTTTCCCGTTCGTAAATTAATGTACGGTGGCTGTGAAGATTTTGCTATTCGCTAGAAATACCACGCATTTGTATACGGAGTAATAAATGTAGCAAAGAGAAAGTATGTAATGTTGTGGAAAAATAATATCGACTATTTTCTAAGCAGTAGGGATGTATTTGCATCGTAAAGAAGCATTAAATATTGCCGTCAAAATCGCTATATACTGTTTACTAAGTATTGTTTACAGATATATTAATATATCGATACTTTTATTATATAGTTTATTATATTTATTTTTTATACAGATGTGTTAATATATTGAAACTTATATTAATACATCGATAAGTTTAATTACTGACATTGTTTTAGAGAGGAAAGTTAATTTAATGGGAAGTTTTATTCTCTCTCTTATCCGCTAAATCAATTTCACAGGTAATGGATTTCGGTCCTCGTTAGACAATATTTTAACTTTTAAAACTTTTCCACTGTAAGAAATATGAGTATCTTTAACCATAACCGAAAGCTGTTTTTGGCTAGAAACTCTGCATGTAAAGTGTTGTTCATTTATTTAATCACAAATATTTCTAAGGGTACGGAAATCCTCAACTGATGTAAACAATATTTTCAGTGTTTTTAGTTGGTTTAGTTGTGACGTCACTTTTTGTAATGTTTTGATTAGTTTGCACTGGTTTATTGTAATCACTTTCGTAAATATGTTTAGAAGATGTGTCACTAATACGGGTACAACACACAGAACGGGTTCGTGACGGGGTTTCTGAATAAATCAAAACGAGATGATACAGCTGCGTTATAAACACTTTTATTTGATCACTAGATTTTCTCGTTTTGACACTCACGGTCTGAACAACATTCACTTCATTTTATATCTGAAGAACCGTTTTGAGAGATGTTTGATTTAGGCAAGCCATCTAATGCGCTAGCGCCTGCGCCCTGTTGTGGAAGCACACCTGATTGTTGTGAAGATGGATTTTGGACTGCTTCACATGTAGTTGAAGATATTGAAGACAACTTTGGTCTAATAAGGCTTGCTGGTGATAAACAATTGGAAACATTAGTGGATCCAGTGGTATATTATTCACTGCGTTCAATGCTTGTTTATGCTCCATCCGAGGTCAAAGCCTAAATGGTCACTATTCGAAAGGATACTGCTGAATTCGATAGAGTAATATTAAATACTGTAATAAAGAAATATGTGATTTGATTTGAATTTGCCTTATTTTACGTGGCGAGACTCGGGCCATCAGGCCCGCTCCTCCGTCTGACCACGCAAATTTCGCTACGCTCCTTTCACCAACTAGGAGAGAAAGGAGGTATTTCTTGGGCGAGAAACAGGCGATTTGAATTTAGCTCAGAGGCGTCATTTAGGCTTGAGGATCTTTTACATGCAAGTAAATCTACGAACATGGGACAGCCGGCTTTACTTCCCCTCCGAAGGAAGGCGTATGAAGGATTTTTTTCGCCCTTAAAAATCCACGGCTTCGATCGGGTTTGAACCCGCCAACTTGGGTACAATAGTCCAGTACGCTAACCGTTACACCATCGCCGCCGCTATGTGCTAAATAGCGAACCAAGCACACTGATTCAGACGGCAGTGCTCGCACGCAAATGGAACATAGCACTCGCAAGAAAGCTGGAGAGTCCGAAGTGCACAGTGTGGCTTGTCAGGGCAAACTGAGTGACTTTTTCGTTATTACTTTTTGCTAAAAATCTGTCGTACACTTCTAACACGTTCTGGAGGGTCTCCTCTCTTCTAGGTAGGTACTCGAGCTATTCAGAACTTCCCGTTTCATCCGCCAAGGGGGGCCAGTGTACTACCCACCGCCGTAGCGTTTATGAAAGTATGTCTTAATGGAAAGAAGTTGAATTAAAATTTCGAATTTAAAGTTTACAGAATAGCGTGTGCGGAAACATGACATAAACATGTGGGAAACATGCGGGAGGATATGTAATGGAACATGCGCTAAACATGTGAGGAAATATTTTGGAGATCGTATGGGGAACATGTGGGGTACATGCGGGAAACGTGTGAAGAAACACGCGAAAATCTTCGGGGAATATCTGGAGATACATGCAGGAAAACATGCTGGGGACAGGTTCAGCTCGCATTATATTTTGTTAAATGGAATATTACAAAACCTTTTTGAACTCTCTCATAATTTTTTTGGAGTTAAGCTCTTCTGGGTACCCTCAGTCCAGCATGCATGGATGGTCACAAACGAAAATAAAATAAATTATTTTGTAAAATTAGAATTGACGTCAATAGGCCCTCCATGACGAGCCAAGATTGCTATATTTAGGGGCTCGTTCAAGTATGAATCCAGAAAGACGCTATATTCACTGTTGAAATTGATTTACAAAGTATGAATGTTTACATTGACCCATCTAGTGTAACATTACTGTGTACCCTCACATATCACATTGTTCGAGATATTCCAGGTGTGCGAAATAAAAATATTACAGAAACTAAAATAATTAAATTAATAAAAGTAATGAATGATGTCGTAGGCTTCAGCAGCCAGAGTCGTTATCTGGACTGTCCGGGTGACGCAGTGTCGAAGGCTGATGTGCCGACCTTTCGACCAAACTTATCGTGGTCTTCTGTGTAGTCACTACAGCCCTGAAGAAGACCGCGATGTGTTGTTAGAAACGTAGGCACATGAGCCTTCGTCGCGACGTCACCCGAACAGCCCAGATCAAAATTAGTGAATGTATTATACGGCAATATAGGTCCAAAACGTAAGAATTTTATTTAATTGTAATAATGGAGAAGAACCCTGAATATTATAATCATATTATTCGTCAGTGTCAATAATTGTTTGTTGTTTCGGAGTATGAAGAACGGACAAAATTTGAAGTAAAACAGGAATTGTGACGCAGGGTGTTTCTCATAGGCCTCCTAGGACGCACTACTTCTGAACGGAAAAGCAAGGCGGCAAATGAGGGCTGTCGATGTCCTACCCCGTTCAATTCATAAATTTATTTTTCCATCGTTTGTAACAAAGAAGTGTACTTCTCGGAGAGAACTCGTAGAACCTTCGCCGGTCGCCGCGATCGGCAGCTAAATCTCACAGGTTTGAGTGCAGCTGTTCGCTCCAAACGAATGCAGGAGAATTTTCACACAGTCAAATATTTTATGCCCGGTGAGGTGTCTCAGAGCATCAATTGACGTCCTGCTGTGCCTCTGATCGGGAGGTCCTAGGTTCGAGCCCCTACATCAGGAATTTCGACTCTAGCTACATAGCTAGGTCGAACTCAGTGGCTATCTGGAGGAGAATTCTAGCGGCCGGTTGCTTTGATCGGTAATTGTCCGTGGCTTGTCCATGGACACCAGGCTAATGCCGGAGCAGTACCCCAACAAACCGGCCACCGATCGCGTGCGATCTTTCCTTCCTCTTCCTTCTCCTATCCTCTACCTTTACTTATCGTCATTGTAGACTCAAAATGAATGAAAGGATTCATTGGGAAAAAATATATCAACCACAATTGAACCCAACATCTTTTAAAATAACAACTACTAGCGGAAACCGGTGCGATTAAATCCATGGGACGTTCAAAGCCGAATCCTTTTACTTGTCCAGATATTTATGTACCTTATTCATCTATTCAGTCAGGAAAATGAATGCATCATATCCACAGTGAATCCTGTGCCAGGTCTGACCTGATGTAGCCTGTTCTGTTTTTCCTGCTTTTCCCTAGCCTGCCCTGGTCTGCTCAAGCCCACCCTGCTCCTTGCTACAGTCCCCGTTCTGCTCCGCCTTTCCTGACCCCGATACTACCCGCCTTACCGCCAGGTTGTGCGTGATGTCGACATTTCAATTTTTTTCATTAATGTGTATGTTACATACAAAAAATGTAAATCGGGGGTTTCCAGCTAGCAAAATACACCTTATTTGCTGCTATAGTAGATTTTTGGGAAACTGGATGTTTACATAACACGTTATAGAAATAATGTGGTATACAGTGATAAAAATGCGAAGAAAAAAAACACCTAAATCTATTAGTTCTCATGCACTGAGAAAAGTGCATTCCGATAATACTATATTCAATCTTTCAGAATTTTCCAGAGGTAATAAAATTACTCTGATGTCGGATTTTTACCGAATGTACGTCGGTCTGTTCATCTGCCTTTCCGTCTGACCGTCCGTCCGTCCGTCCGTCCGTCCGTTTGTCTGTGCACAACACTAGTGCCTAAACTATTCGAATAATTTTTCCCAAAATGAATATTCCAGTGTCAATCTAACCTTACTCGAAGGTCTGCAATTTTGAAAGACATTCTTGTAATTTTGAGACAACTTTACCTGAAGACCCTGAGATATTTTCAAAATTCTCTTAAAAAAGCCTTCCATTTTTTTCTTCATTTTTTGTTGTTGAAAGAATGAAGTAAAACACACTTTCAAGGTGTAACATATCCAATTTTCACTGTTGACTCTGAATTTTCAAAAATTACAAGTTTATTTGTTTCCACGTCTTCCTACAACAATATATTAAAGATACTGTGATTTTGGAGATACATCTTCAAAATTTGAGAGGGCATTTTTTCTTTAAATGTAATTTGCTCTCCAAACTTATTTCTTTAATCAATGTGAGTTTTTTTACGTAATAATAGTTTTCACGCAATTTTTAGTGAAAAGTGGAAAATATTTTTAAAAAGTTTTAAAAATTTTGAAGATGTTTTCTCAAAATTATCTTCGTGAACTCCGATGGACAACTCTGATCATTTCATCAGAAAACCGTTATCTGTACACATACGTAGATGTCATGTTAACTCCGTATATCCCGTTTGTGAGCCAAGGGCAAAGGGCAGAGGATAGGGGGAGGTTTAGTAATTGAGTCTTGTTTGTTACTTTCGAATACAAATTGTGTCGCTCTCGTGTTTGCTCTGTCTGTGCGAATGCACAGCGCATTTGCGGCCTTGTAGCTTTAGAATGGGCTTTGTCGCGTAATTCTGTTACAATGACGCTCGCAAACTGTTGTAGTGCGCAACATATATTTAGTTTAGGATATAAATCAAGGAATGTATTTAGGAATTTTCAAATTGCACATGAGACACTCTAGTTCTTAATTATTTTCTTTATAATAATTTTTCTGTATTCAATGAGGGTTGATATTTCTTAATAAATACAATAGATTGTGTATTTTTTAATTGACTACCCTCGTAAGTTTTATTGAAGACTTATTTAAGGGTTATTAAGGAATATTTTAGCTTTTCTTGGCAGATGGCCAAGGCATCGCTGAGATTACTTTTGGCAAAGCTTGAAAGTTGTAATGTTCTGGATCTGAAATATCTTTTGAACATTTGTCAAACTGAAGAAAAAAGAATACTTCGTTGTTATTTATGAGATTTCTGTATTTCCAATATGATCTCAAGTTAATGTAAATGTCTTGTGGAAGAATTAATTTTAGTGAAAAAATTCAGTAATTGAGTGGTTCATGTCACGCTGACAGTGCATTGTGCTTAATCTTTCAATTTTGGTTTGAAAATCTGATTTTCTGGATTTGACTCTTTTATGAATAGTGCTATTTTCACGATCGAAGGTGGGCGTAGCTGTATTTAAGCTGCGCATATATATATATATATATATATATATATATATATATATATATATATATATATATAATATATCTGAACGACCTGGGTGGCTGAGGTGGCTAAGGGCGTGCACCGACACAGCGCTTCGGTCCGAAGTGTCTCTGGTGTGGGTCCCGCCTTGGACGAGATTGTTTGTCCCTTGGTTCTCATGTATGTGTTGTTGTGGAGGACCTCGCCTTCTGCTGGCTCTAGATGAGAGGAGCCCCCAAGTGTGTTGGTGTCTAGTGTGTGTTCGAATATTCGTTCCATCGGCACGTCAATAGTAACCGGCTGGATAAAATCCACGAAAAAATATATAGCTATCAAAATTGGTAGAAAAACTTTCTCTGAACCCTAACAATCGCACGTTGGCACTCCAAAATTCAGCCTTTTCAATGCGAATTTAATTTCTCATTTAAATGAGGGGGTTTGATTAATTTTAATATTTCCTTCGGCATGTTTTGTTTTAAACGTCCGTCGTTCTGTCCAACTGTCTTTCAGCCCGTCTTTCCGTTCGTCAGTCCGTTCGTCTGCGAGATCACTAGCGCCTAAACTATTCCTAAAATTTTTCCCAAAATGGAAATTCCACGGTTGATCTAACCCTACTGGAAGGCCCGTAATTTTGAAAGACATTCTTCAACTTTTGGGAGCACCTTACATGAAAACCTGGGGATATTTTCAAAATGCCCTGAAAAAAATCTTCAATTGGTTTTGTTATTTTCTGATGTTGGAAGAATGTAGTAAAACGCACTTCGAAGACGTAACAGATCCAATTTTCCATCCAATTTTTGAACACACTTCAAGTTTAGCCTTTTGAATGCGAGTTTAATTTCTCATTGAAATAAGGGGGTTATTTATTTTATTCATGTTAATACTTCTTCCTTTGGTATAATTAAAATAAAAATGAAAATCGCAAAGGTGATAGATAGAATGTTACGTAAACCAGAATCGCAAAAAAAAAAATCATACACAGTGGAATGTGTCTTCTTCCCGTGCGCGCCTTTGGTCCTCTCACGGCCCACTGTGCGGCGTCGGGCGCGCGGAGGCGGCGGCGGCGGCGGCGGCGCTAAAATTGAGCGCTAGGTCGCGCGACCTCGCTCCTCGTCGCCCGGCGACCTCCCGCGCCGCGGCCGCGCGGAACAAGGGGCGCCGGAAGTAGCGCACGGCCACCCAGGTGGCTCAGGGAATCAGCTGACGTCGCTGCAGGGCCTCTGACAGCGAGGTCCTACGGTCGAGTTCCGACGGTGGCGTGAGTTTCGATAGGTCGAATTTAGCCGTTGACTGCAGGAGAATTCTAGTTGCCAGCTGCTCTGATCGGGTGTTTTCCGTGGTCTCTTCGATCAACGCCAGGCGAATGCCGGGGCAGTTCTCTAACAAACGGGCCACGGACTGCGCGCGATCTGTACGTCATCTCCTTTGCCCTATCCTCACCCCTTACTTACACACCCTTGCACTAACACGCACTACCCTACCACACATGACTGGAGTCAAGTCGGGAGCTTAGAGCTTGTCCCGGTTCCTCGCTGGTGGGAGATACCTAGTTGGGGAAAACTCCGCAAGCCTAAGCGCAGTTCGCCGCCGGATCTTACTATCTAGTAGGCGGTGATCACTGCCACCTACAACGATAAAACGTTCATTACACCTAAGGGACTAATTACCCTAGCTGTTGACGCTCTTGGCATCACTAACTAATCAATGAATCAATCTAACGCCGCCAAAAAGTTACCAACTACTGCAGCTTACGACAGCGATCAGACGAGAATTGCCAGTAGGTTGGCCAAGTACATTAAAAATGTTAGAAGAATCATGGATCTTGAAGTGTGTGGCCGGTATTCACTCAAAAATAACCCATCAGCCGAAAAGAATGAAGATTAACTGAATTTGGACGTCACATTCCTTATTTGAAGATCACAGATTATCGACTCTGCAAATGTTTCAGGGGTACATTTTACTTATTGTTACGCATAGAATTGTTATGAGTGGCCCTGTCGGTCTTCAGAAGTGAAGTTGGGCTTTAAGAAGATTTAGATAGATTAGATTTATTAAAGTTCGCTTTGGCAAACTCGGTAGCAAACATGATCACAATTAAAATTAAAATTACTAAACATTTTCAACATTTACAATTGGGCTTACAATTAGAATGAAAGAGTCGATATAATAGTTCCAATTTATTCCTATTTATTTGGTCAGAAAGCAGTCTACATATTCGTCAAATCACTCATTCTTTACGGCGATTCATCATGAGCAATTTTGAAGAAAACTCCGAGAACAAAATTCTTTACCAAAAGAGTATTACTTGAAAAGATAAATGTTTAAGTACGATAGAATGATTTATTTCTCGCGACAAAGAACAGAATGAACATGCAATTGGGAAAAAGTAGGATGAAGGAAGCAAGGGGATTAGAAAGTAAGATGCCATAGAAGTAGGAAGATGCGATGCGAAAATAATGTTTATTATTATTATTATTATTATTATTATTATTATTATTATCATCATCATCGGGTGATGATGAGGGTGAAGGGAGTAGGTGATGATAGGAGGTGTTAGGTGAGGTAGTAGGTGGTGTTCGTTGGATTTTAGAACCATCCTAGCATTCGCCTTGTGACCGAGTGAAACCACGAAAAGCCCGATCAGAATGACCGTCCCGGCGATCGAGCCCGGGGCACTCAATTGCGAATCCAGCGCGCTACGCACAAAGCCACTTCTCTTGGCAAAGACGTTTTATAATATAGTAAAATAAAACGGTAGCAGTTGAAGGTTGATGATTGGCTAAGGCGAGCTCGCGTGAGAGTCGCGGGCCGTCGCTTATTTCGGGCCGCGCTCGTGGGCAGGTGGCGACGCACTTGCGTCAACACAGCCCTGCGCGCCGCCGCGCACGACACCAGCAAGGAGGCAACGGCGAAATGGTACACCCCAACACTCAGGAACTTTCCTCGTGAAGGAGAACTTTCCAAAGATACGCTCCTTCGTTTTGGGGAAATAAATGTCACTGATTATTTTATTGCTGTGAGAGGATGAGTAAACTGACAGTAAAATATCATTCTCACATCTGTACCTTTATTAAAAGACCGTGTCCCTTCAAATTCACGAGCTGGAAGGAGAGGGAGACACTGTCCTTCATTTGGATATGATATACTTATGATTATTAGATAGGCTCCTTTGTTTTGGAGAACTAAATAGAACTGATGATTTTATTGCTGTGAGAGGATGAGACGTGCAGTAAAATATAATATTCACATCTATACTCCAATTAAAAGATTGTGTCCCTTCAAATTCACGAGCTGGAAGGAGAGGGTGACACTGTCCTCTAATTGGGAGCTTCTTTACGACTTAAATTGTTGGATAAGTGAGCGAGACGTGCAGAAAAGGGTCAATTTCACATCTGTACTCCGATTAAATGGTTGTGTCCCTTCAAATTCACACGCTGGAAGGAGAGAGTGACACTGTCCACCAATTGGGAGCTTCTTTACGACTTAAATTTTTGGCATTGAAACTCTCGAATGGATGAGAGTATCCCCCTCTCCTTCCAGCTCGTAACCTTGAAGGGACTCTAAGCTTTAATAGAAATATATTACTAGCAAATTGAAGTCTCCAAACACATTTACCCGGCTATAATACACTGGAAAATAAAGTTAACTGAATATAAATTAAATTAATAATTGTAGACTAAATATCTGTTGAAGTAAATAAATAGCGTATAAGTTTATTGCGCATTCCGAGGACTCGAAGCGCTGTTGTAAACCCACGAGATCATCGGCGTCTTTCGTGAACGGCGAGTGCACTGCATTTCTGACGGCTGGCTGCCAGGGTAAGGTACCGTTCAGAAATCGAGTGCGATTTCAGCGCCTCTCTATACAAGCATCCTGTCATAATGTGCCTCCCAAATCTGACAATTCACACATTTTCGGATTTCTTGCTTTGTGTTCGAAAAAGGAAGCTTTTCTGGCTTTTCTTCGACAATTCTAAGAACTATCCTCAGAGCTTCCCTTCACTTCAAGCACTGAACGTGCACAACTTCTGAACGTGCTTATGTGTTATTTTATTTTATTCCGCTTGTTTAAGCAAAATAAAAAATATATCATTGGTTACTTCAGATTAGTTCCCGCTGCGGCCGAGAGAGTAGCGCTCGCCTTTACGTCGCAAAACTACACGATTTTTTGCAGGACTCTAGCACGTAACATGGTCAAGAAACTTACTCAAATGACAAATAATCCTGAAGAAAAATAATTAATTGACTGATCGATTATGTGTTTGTGTACGCGAGAATAGTTATGGTCATTAATCCCCAAGGTGTAATGCAATTTGTATTCCGAGAGATGGCGGTGTTCCCCCCGGTAGAACGTAAGATGCGAGTCACCTACACTTAGACTTGCTTCCACGCACCTCTCCAACACGCGTAACCTCCACGCACCGGCTGCTTTAACTGACATGTGTGGTAATGTAATGCACGCAACTATACAAGTGTCTGTTAGGAGAGATGATAAAACAAGGACGAGAAAGGAAAGATCGTGTGAAGTTCGTACCCCGTTTGTTAATTATTTGCTCCGGGATTTGCCTGGTGTTGATCGAAGAAAACATGAAGAAGACAGATCAGAAACAAGCTAGTTGAATTATACCCTGGGCAACGATTGAATTCGAACTAGCTAAAGTGTAGCTGAAATAGATGGATGAGTGTTGAAACAATATTATATAAACTCAACTTCTGTTTATAAGATATATATTTTTAAACGTTGAGGGGAAAAATTGCCGAACTTCTGACGTTATCATGCAGCTAGGTTGCAACAATTTCTTGACCCTTTGTTTACTTGCAACAATGGTTGCAATGGCTTTGCCCTACGTCTATATCATCTAGATTTATCTGGTAATCGTTGATATTGAAAGCTAAAGCGAATAAATCGGGTTTCTGTTAATAAATCCATTATGTCAAAGAGGAATGCAACAGAGGGCGTTTATCAAAACCGCCAGGCGAAAGGCAAAACGATGTGATCGCCACCCGGAAACAAAGCGTGTACCATCCACGGGAGGGAGGGGGAGGCGCGGCGCCTGGAGCCGCTCCGCCAGCGCCGTCTGGAGGCGCCGCTCCGCTCCACGCTCCGCGCCCCGCGCCGGCGTCGGCGTCGGAAGCCGAGTGAGCGCCCGAGACCGAATTAACTCGGCGTCGGATTTCGCCGCGGCGCCGCGTGGCGAGGCGAGGCGTCGGGCGGAGCAGTGCTTTGACGCATATGGATGCCTCCGCGCGACGCGACGCCCTGGCGCGCGAGGAAGCGGAAGGGCCCGGGCGACGCGCGAGGAGGTATCCCGCCCTCGACGTCGCCCTCCTCTTCGCTTTCGCTCTCTCTCTCTCTCTCTCTCTCTCTCTCTCTCTCTCTCTCTCTCTCGTCCGTGTCCTCGATCTCACCCTTTGCCATCGACCTTTGCCCTTGCCCTTTGTTCTGGCCCTTTGCTCTCGCCCTTTGTCTTCGCACTTTGCCCTCGCTCTTTGCATTCACCTTTGCTCTCGCCCTTTGCCCTCGCTCTTTGCCCTCGCTCTTTGCCCTCGCTCTTTGCCCTCGCTCTTTGCCCTCGCTCTTTGCTCTCGCCCTTTGCCCTCGCCCTTTTGCCCCCGCCTTTTGTCCTCGCCCTTTGCCCTCGCTCTTTGCCTTCGACCTCTCCCTCGGCCTCCCTCTCGCTCTTGCCTTCGCTTTCTGCTCTCGATCTTGTCCTTTGCTGTCGCCCTGCCCTTCCCTCAATATTTGCTCTCGGCCTCCTCTCTCGTATTCGCCCTCGCTCCTCTTTCTCTCCCGTTGCCCTCGCTCTTTGACTCGTAAATCGTAGAAATTAATACCATTTGTCGGGTTTTATGTGATGAAGAAAGTACATTTCAAATTTAGAAACAGATTTTTATGGAGAAAAATAAAAAGTGACGAGTGAAAACGTTGCGTTTTGTAATGGACCTCCTAATTTCTTGCCCGTCCGCATCGACGGCCCAGGAGTTCAGCTCCCATCGTTCTCTCACTGGTGTGGACATCAACTGACGTCACTGCGGTGACTCTGACCTGGAGGTCCTAGGTTCGAGTCCCGACGGTGGCAGAGTTTTCGTCACTAGCTCCTCAGCTAGGTCGAGTGCAGTCGCTGCCTGGAGGAGAATTCTAGCGGCCGGCTGTTCTGATCGGTAGTTTTCCGTGGTTTGTTTGATCAATACTAGGCAAAAGCCAGAGCAGTGTCCTAACAAACGAGCAACGAACCGCGCGTTATCTTTCCTTCCTATTCTTCGTCCTATCCCTACCCTTTACTTTCACACGCTTACATGCACTACATTACCACACGTGTCAGGAGCTTAGAGCTTTTCTCGGCTGCGACGTCTAATGGGAGATACCTGGTTGTGGAAAATTAGCCGACGGTAGATCAACGCCGGATCTCACAATCCATCACAAGATCACGGCCACCTCCTGAGCGGAAAACGTGCATCACACTTCTGGGGCTAATGATCTTAGCAGTTAACGCCCCCGATATCATAAATCAATCTGTCAATTCACACTTCACTATCAGGATGATTCGGATGCGGAAATTCCACTCTCGTTCCATTTTCTCTTCGGTCTGCGTGAGTTGCATTTTTCTGTAGGTTTTGAATCTGTCACAATCCTGATTAGTCTTTTGCTGTCCGATCTGAAATCGTGCCCATTTCATTCTTGTTCTTACAAATTTTACTACGTCTGTAATGTCATATTTATTTCTTATATCTTGGTTTTTCAATCTATCCCATCTTGTTACATCGAATGGTCTCAATGTTCTCATCTCTGATGTTCTAAATATAGTATTAGTCCTTCTATTGTCGTCCCTTGTTTCTGCTCTATATGATATTACTGATCTTACCATAGTTTTGTAAATGTTTACTTTGCTTTCAACATAAAGAAATTTGTATCATAAATCAATCGATCAAACCCACTTCCTTTCACACAACAGTCGATCAAACCCACAGGTCTGCATTTGTGCGCCGGGTCAGCGGTTGTCTGCGGGCAACCTGTGCCTGCCGCTGCTTGTGTAGGGAAGGGGAGGGGCTGTAGCCTAGCGAATGACAAGTGGCACTGCAGCGCTCCTGCAGGAGCGGTTTGGCCTGAAACCTTGCATTGGAGCAGTCCTCTTTCTACCAGACCATCATCCATCCACTGCAAGGCGACGACAAACTACCTGTCGTCACCTGTCCAGGAAATGGAAGACCACAAAGGTCGCTTACCTTTGGTCGGTTGCCGTCACTGAAATCATTTCATTCACAACTGGAAAGCCATAAAACACTTTCTTCGCGTCAGATATAGCGCAGCAGTGTTGAAAGTACCATATGCGCGGAGGATATGGAGGATTGAAGGTTACAACAACAACAACAATAATAATAATAATAATAATAATAATAATAATAATAATAATAATAGTAATAGTAATAATAATAAAAATTGTAATAATATTAGTAATAATAGTAGTAATAATAGTAATAATAATAATAATAATAATAATAATAATAATAATAATAGTAATAATAGTAATAATAGTAATAATAATAAATTGCCTTTATGTGTGGCGTGACTCAGGCCATCCCTGCATCGGTTGTTCCACCTAATATAATGAATTTACATTTACAAAAATTATAGTTGAGACGTTCAGACGTACGTAATATTAACTTAAATTTCATGTTACCGAAGAAATTTCAATTTCAGTACATACATTCAGTACTTCATAAAATTATCTGTAACATGAAATTATCTATAATCGGTCATTTCGCAGTTGAAAACCCGTTGGGTGACTTTTGTTGCTACCAACAGGGAGCAATCGTTCGAGACGATGCGTGTGAGGTGGGCGAAGGGGGTGAGGTGGGGTGGCGCTTCTCTGGAGGCGCCCGAAATACAGCACCGGTGTGGCGCATGCGCAGCCGCCGGCGAAGCGAAGGCCCCGCTCGCGAGGCGCTGCACAATGGGAGAAAAGGCCGAAAAGCTGGCCAAAAAACCATACGCGATTTTTTAGTGTATCTGGAGTGATCATCCGTTAAGGTTTTGCATTTTTGTCTCGGTAAAGTTGCAGTCAATCAGTGTCTTTTATCTTATCGTCCACAGTCTTGGCGCCGTTAGAAACCGCGGTTCCAGGACGGTAACCCATCCAGGGGTTCGTGGGATCTCGAGTTGTTTAACTTTCGTGACTTCACGGAGTGTACTTAAGAAAGTCGGTTAACGACGCCGGCGAGAAATTTCTACATCTGTATTTGTGACTACACCATTTAAAAGAGGTGAAAACTTGGTAATGAACGTTGTTAATTTCGGAACTATGAATTTACTGTCTGCGTTTTTACATGGTTTCAAAGCTACCTATAATTCATTTCCCTTGGATGTGATCTGGAAGGCTGTTTTGCAAACTTATCGCGCATAACTTCTGTCTCTGAGCATATAATTGGAATTGGAATTTTTTTTATTATTCTTATACGTGTAATCCGTCAGGCTAGTAATTGCCACTTCATTTGTTTGATTAGGTCATGAGTAATTTCTATTTAAAAATATATATTTTTTTCTTTTAAAAATTTTAAATAAATTATAAATTAATTTTGTGTGTATTATTGCCTCTACTATTTTCATTTTTTAAAAACTTTTTCGAATTTGGCTTCAGATTCGTATTTACCGACCCACCAAAACCTTTGACAATATATTGTTTTATAAGCGTTTGGCACCATGTTAGAATTTGGAAACTTTTGTTTTTTTCAAAATGTGCGCATCGCTCCCCGTCCCCTCCACATTCTACCCCACCTGCACCCCACTCTGTTCCGACACCCTCCTCTCTTTTAATTCCCACTCATTTAACGACATTTCCTCATCTCGTTGCAATCTCCACAATTCTCTTTGTGTATAGATTGTTTATGCTTTTTTATTCTTTTCCGCGATACTGTTTTCATTTACATTCTATAACACAAGTGCCACAAACACGGATGGACCACATTATGGTGGACCACATTATGATGGACCACATTATGGACCACATTATGGCTAAATCACCATAAATTATGACATTTTGTAGATACTGCCATAGTCTTTCGAGTGAATTGTTTATTAGTTGATTAACTAGTGGTGTCTCAAGAAAATCAAGCATTGACAAGAAATAACACTAAAATGGTAGGTTTTGGTTTTTACTTAAATATTGTTGAGCATATGTGCTACGAAAGTTATGAGGACAAACGCCGCGCCGGTTCTATACTTCGATCAAAATTATTAGATCAAAATTAAACACTTAACTAGAACAAAAAATTATAAGTGAATGTTAGGTGACATTCCAAAACGAACATTTTGCGAATAAAGCAGCAAATTTGCGTCACGTCCTTGAGGCAGAGCAAAAATTCCGACAAGGGTCGTTGAGTAGAGTAGGTTGATAGGTGTACCGCAGGGTGGCGAAGGGGGGCACTGAGATAAAGGACGGCGCCTGAGCGAATTCTGCTCTCCTGGCACTTGAGTAGCTGAGCAGGAAGTTGCTGCGCGCCGGTCGATAGCCTGAGGCACCTCAAATAGCCCCCGCCCCCGTCCCGCCGCCGCCCCACCCCGCCGCCTGTCAAATGGGCGCCCTCCCACGGGAGCACGGGAGTTGCTCTGTGCCAGAGCTTCTCAGTCTTGTTGAAGTTGTTCCCTCACACATGACGAAGTTTAGTTTGAAAGTTCCCTAAACGACGAGTTTTAAATATGAAATTTTGATTAATTTTTTAAAATTACGTGGTAAATAATTACCAGAATGAGAAAGAAAGGTCTAACTTCATTATTTAAATAGTTCGTTTCTTCTTCAAACTTTCCCATGGAAAACACTCACTCCATCATTTTTTTTTAACTTCTGTTCTATTCCATTTATATTTAGTAAATAAATATAAAAACAATGTGCTCGTCACAATCACTAAGAGACAAAAACAACAACTATCTTTACTCTCTCTCTTTCTTCCCCTACCCCTCTCTCTCCCTACCTATCTCTCTCCCTGTCTTAATCTTACACCTTAGACTTTGCCCCCTTGTCCTTCTCGATCACATTATGCCATTACATTCCTTCTTGTTAGAACATCCCTATGACACATATAGGAGTTTTCATAAGAGTCCCACAAATTCCTCATTTGACCCGTTTACGTGTGCTTTGCTTCGACTTTTATGTAAGGCATTTTCTCAGTACTGTTTCTTTATATCTGAGACTTTAAAAAATAGCTGAGAAATTCACATAATGAGTAAACCGGAGTATCGATAAAATGAACAACAATCTAGCCTTTTTAGCAGGTACTAAATAAAAAAAGCCACCAGAATCCAGAGTTTTCCCACTTGGTACTTGAATAGAGTGACGTGTTCGGTGTTGGTTGGCTGCCATCTGAACGGCGTGCTTTGTTTTGCAGAGCTCGGGAGGCGAGAGATGGCGTCCCATGGCGATCTCGAACCCGTCGACCCGGCTCCGCGCCGCCCGGGCCATGCCCCAGTGGCAGGTGAGCACACCCGTCCCCTATGCCCTAGTGGCACGTGAGCACACCCCTCTCCCATGCCCTAGTGGCACGTGAACACACCCCTCCCCTATGCCCCAGTGGCAGGTGAGCACACCCCTCCCCTATGCCCCAGTGGCAGGTGAGCACACCCCTCCCCCTTGCCCTACTGGCACGTGAGCACACCCCTCTCCCATGCCTCAATGGCAGGTGAGCACACCCCTCCCCCATGCCCCAGTGGCAGGTGAGCACACCCCTCCTCCATGCCCTAGTGGCACGTGAGCACACCCCTCCCCCATGCCCTAGTGCCACGTGAACACACCCCTCTCCCATGCCCCAGTGGCAGGTGAGCACACCCCTCCCCTATGCCCTAGTGGCACGTGAGCACATCCCTCCCCCATGCCCTAGTGGCACGTGAGCACACCCCTCCCCCATGCCCTAGTGCCACGTGAACACACTCCTCTCCCATGCCTCAATGGCAGGTGAGCACACCCCTCTCCCTTGCATCAATGGCAGGTGAGCACAGCCCTCCCCTATGCCCTAGGGGCAGGTGAGCACACCCCTCCCCCTGACCTCAAGGGAGGATATTATACAGATGCCTTCGTTATTTTGCTTCGCTCAAAAATTTTGCATACCAGCTGGTTATCTTTCAAGCATTCGTCTTTTATACAGTATTTACAAACCGTACCTAAATATTTATAGTAATATTAACTATAAACTCAGTATTTTTGTAGTATTTACAGAAGGAATTTTGCCACTGTTCCATGACGATGGCGAATTAAAAGTTTTGCCTTCCTCTTCCAAAAATCTATAAAAGTATCACCACTTTAAATAATTCGGTCAATATTTCTTTTGTTTTCTACAAAATCTTCAACATACGTCTCAGCAGAAGCTTTTCCATTCTCCATTTCTCTTCAAACCGGAAACATCAGCTCCTTCATTTGCTAATAATGTGGAAGATTTTGTGCGGAATCAATGTCCCGTGTGTGATTCAGGATTACGTACATTCAGAAATTTTGCGATTTTCACATAACGCCAACCAACGGCAATTTCAATCGTACCAATAATCTTTGTCAAAATATGCAAATCATCAGGGGACCTCCCTCATAAAACCATTGGCTTCATCTCTTGTAAGAGTTTTCAATTGTGACGTCTGATATTCAATCCACTTTTTCTTAAGTAACGGTAACAATTTATAAAACGTCGATAAGTTTATTTTAAAATGAACCAACAATGGATTTAATCATGGAATATTTTGGCCATTCAGAAGCTGAGTTCTCTTTCTGGGACTGTAACCAAATTGCTATTACATATTCGCAAAATACATTACAATGTTCTGCCTCTGTAGTAGGAACCACTTATCATGGCTGATATAAGCCAGCATTGCATTCTCTTTAACTATGGTAATACTATAAGTATTTTTCCAGGAACAAAATTGTTTCTTTTAATAACTTACTTCCGATTTTAGAGGTATTGATTGTTCAATTGCTTTATTGGATTTATCTATTATCGCTTTTTGAAGCATATTTTTATCTGTCAATTCCATACTAAAATGTTCAGAGCACAACCTTTTTTCGTTATATGTTTCATTGATTATAGGAGGATGTGGCACAGTTGATAATTCTTTATTGGTACTCGTACATTGTGAAATATTGCAATATGAAATTAAAGTGAAAGGAACGAAATGTGACATGGCACGAAAAAAGTATTACGAAACACGGGCGAAATGTACATTAGATTACTCGTTCGAAATGCACATTACTCGGCTCTTAACGTATCCTCGGCTGGAAACATCTCACTCATACTGTAACATATTCCACCCTTACAACGCAAGTTACTCTTAAGATACAAGGGTGGGATACATTACGAGTGTGATGTCTTTAGCCGAGACGACGTTAGTACCCAAGGCTGGAATTTCAAACAAGGAATGTAACCGTTCCCATCCGCGTGTTGTAACACAATGTCATACTATATTCTATCAGTGTGTGTTCTGGAATAAGGTAAAGTATTTCATTAGCGGTATCTCTGCATTTTTAGGGAACATTTAGAAAGTTGTATATGATAGAAGACTTTGGATGTCATTGTTTAGTTGAAAACAATATCAAAGCAATGTATAAATTAATATTCCGAGGAGGCCTTGACGAGTAGACAAGACTCCTACAGACTGCTTAGTATAATTATTAATATTTATAGCAATTGTAAGCTTTTGCCGGTAGTTAAAAAAGTAATATTGTTTGCCTTTTTTTATCTACCAGAAAATCCATCAACAAAGTAAACTATTTATACATAACACATACGGAGATAAAAACACGGAGCCCCTACCATCATTATTTGACACGATATCGTCTTCATTCACAATAGTGATTATAATAAAGACATGCAATTAGAATATATTTAATATTTTTCTCTTTATACTCAAGCAAATTATAATGAAATACAAAAATACAGAAATTGATAAGGTTGCGCTTCCGTCTTCACGTTTCCTTCGCTGCATCGCATCTTTAAATAGTTTCCCAAAACATCTACATTTTAACCTTGGGTAGTACCAGTCATGTTGCTGTTTTCGTGCACTTCCCAAGCTGATGAGACGAATTGAAGTCGAAACAGACTCTAGAAAAGATGACATAGGCATAAAGCGAAAGAATGTGTTTGCCTTTTGTCTGAGGCCTCGCGCGATAACGGACTAGGCCCCGCCCAGTGCGGCCCTGTCATAGCCCCGGCCCCACCCATGCGCTGCCC
>BOPP01000032.1:7185215-7238518 GCA_017312745.1 Gryllus bimaculatus
AATCTATGATATTGTAACAAGGAAACTTGTTACAGTGTCATGGATCTGGTATACTCCAAAGGTTCTTTTTTTCGGTTGAGTATTGTAATAAGGCGTTACGATTCAAATGCTCTACGTCCAATTCGTAAAAGTTCCGATGTATATTTTTATGTAATTTTCGTATATATTTGACTATTCATCTTAGGAAAGTTGGCATTAAATAAAAGAAGAAAACGTTTCACCAATTTTTCCGGAACCAATGATATCCCCGAAAATTCTTTATGTTAAAAAGTAATTCAACTAGTTTATATTGTATATGCCTACTTGTCCTCTTTAATTAGTTATTTGTTACTGGTTATTTTCATAATTTTAATAGCCCATGATTAATTCTTATTACTTGAAAAAAATTCATAGACCTCTGCAATTCCGATCTGGAGATCCAGGACTAACGACTAGAGGTCTAAATAATCCGCGTTTTTCCTGGCCCGTACTCGCTCACCCCTCTTTTGCTGGAGATCATGCGCTCGGCCGGCCGTGCCAACCGGTTACGAGCCCTCGGTCGCCGGCGACCGACCGGCTCTGCCGGGCGTTCGGTTGGCAATAACCGGCCAACTGCGTTCCAGCCAATAAACACACAGTACGCATAAACATAAACATAAACGCACTTCCGAGAACATTTCGGATGCTATGTTCCAGCAAAAGAAAGGAATTCTGGATGCTTTTTTAATAAACGATCAACAATTTCCGTTGTAAAATTTAATTTCTAATTGAAGTATTAATTATAATTTTTATTTAATATTATTCACACCTGCAAAACTAATTTCAACTTCCAGGCTCCCAGGAGAATCTGCAATTTTTGGAACTATTTAAGTTCTTCCGGAAGGAGTATTTGTATGTTTATAGATTGGATAGATTTATAGATTGAAATTTCGTTCTTTGTAACGAATAGTCTAGATATTTAGGATCTTTTTATAATGAAGATGTTTAAAATCTTTTGGAACATTTGCACGAATTAGAAAAAAAAATAATTCTGATAAATTTTTAGTCTTTCTTATTTTGAGGCGTATTTCACTTTTTAAGCCTTTTTTCTTGCAATGTATTCCTACTCGTATTTTTTTCTAGTCTTGGTTAAAAATGTTTAAACCTTTTTTTATTTTTACTCGATTATTCAATTGGTATCGAATCTCTATTTTTGTCTAGTTCTAGACTGAATATGTCAATTGAGTTTGAATACATTGTGCATCTTCAGAGATCAAAAGCTCGCTTTATTAGCTGTCCTTCAGAAGTAAAAAAACACGATGGGTCGTTCGTGAACAGTGCATCATGGGGGAGCACTGGGCTCAGATTCGTGATGCAACTATAACACTCGGACTCCCGAGAGCAAGTCGATAACCTCAACTTCCTTCTCTGATATCTTAGTGACCCAGATGTTCTTCCGGAAAAGTAAGAGAGGCTATGTTAATTAAAAGAATTTAGGTCTCTTTCGTATACCAATATTCAAGAAAGTATAACATTTGTTTTTGTCATTTTAGACTTAAAATTACAATAATATATATTTCTGTATTAACTAACAATGTTTTCAATTTATTTTCCCTCATTACATAAAAAAAACAGCAAAATTTAGATACAAGGATAATGAAATATTTCAGTGCTTTTCCTTGCCAATTGTGTATTTTTATAATACGTATCCAGCTTATTTTTAATTTTTATGCTTTTCTATGCGTCTAAACTTAAATTTTAGTGAATTATACGATATCTAGTAATGAGCTAAAGGTACTTTTGGAATTATCGTAAATAAATTAGAGGTTGTTTGATTCCAAGCAAGATATTTGATAGCATTATCAAGTGTCCGGCCAAGGGTTATTTAAACAATGTATTTGAATATTGTATAATAATTAACAACATAAAACGTTTCGGTTCTTTTCGCTAGAATGCAGAGTCCGTCTTACGATCCATTCATAAAAGGCACATCTGCTAGTGCAGCATCAATTAAGAATTCAGTAAAGTCGTAGTGCTCCTAAAACGATTGCTCCTAAAATGCTTGGTATATTCTAAAAGCTAAAACGTAAATTTCGGAAACTCCTGTAGCAGTAAGACGGAATAGTACATACAATGTTCCAGGAATGTTTTAAGAATTATCGGTTTAATTACATACTGCGAGTATTTCTGTAAGAAACGCCATCTCAGCAAAGAAAACATAGACACATATTGTCTGTGTTAGTTTACTATGTGATATACCCTTGAGGTATTGCTAATAATTGACTGAATGAAGGAATACAGAATGGTTCAAGATAAATGATAAAAACTTTTAGTAGATAGGAGTCGACTTAACAAAAGATGGTAAATTAAGGATGTACATTTAACCCTGATCAATAGACATCCTGCACTGGATTGGCAGGTACTCTTTCTACCGCAGCAGAAATCTCTCAAACGCCAATGCAGGTGTGTACCTCTCAAACACTGGTGCAGGATGAGTTGCTTGCCAATAAGTGGCATAATGTCTGAAATTTCACTTTCTTGTACACATCCCACCACGTGTTTTCTAGTAAAACATTTCCCCTTTAACATTTGTCCTGAGTCGTGTCCAGAGAGCAGTAGGTGTGAAGGGGCCGGCAGTGGGCATTGGACATGAAGGCTCCGGAGTGTGCGCAGTGGGCAGTGGACGAGAGGGCAGCAGTGTGTTAGAGGGCGCTGGTGGGCGTGTTTGCTGTTGGCAGTGGGCGTGAGTGCGCTGGCGGCGTGTGCGCAGAGGGTAATGGGCGAGAGAGCGCCAGCGTGTGCGCAGTGGGCAGTGGGCGTGAGGGTGCCGGTGGGCGTGTGGGCAGTGGGCTTGAGGGCGCTGGTGGGCGTGCGCGCAGTGGGCAGTGGGCGTGAGTGCGCTGGCGGGCGTGTGCGTAGTTGGCAGTGGGCGTGAGTGCGCTGGTGGGTGTGTGCGCAGAAGGTAATGGGTGACAGCGCGCCAGCTTGAGCGCAGTGGGCAGTGGGCGTGAGGGCTCTGGTGGGCGTGCGCGCAGTGGGCAGTGGGCGTGAGTGCGCCGGAGTGTGTGTGTGCGGAGTGTTTGAGTGCGCTGGCGGGCGTGTGCGCAGGTGAGGGCCGGCGCGGCGACGGGCGCCACTGCGACCTGTGCGGCTCGTCGGCGCCCAGCGTGCGCTGCGACAAGTGCGCCAGCCAGAACTTCTGCCTCTCCTGCGACGACATGTACCACCGCCACCCCAAGCGCCAGTCCCACGTGCGCAAGGTACGTGCTCTCTCTCTTTCTCTCTCTCTCTCTCTCTCTCTCTCTCTTTCTTTCTCTCTTTCTCTCTCTCTCTCTTTCTCTTTCTCTTTCTCTCTCTCTCTCTCTCTCTTTCTCTTTCTCTCACTCTTAGTCACTCTCTCTCACTCTTTGTCTCTCTCTCCTCTCTCTCCTTCTCTCTCTCCTTCTCTCTCTTTCTATCTTTCTTTCTTTCTTTCTTTCTTTCTTTCTTTGTTTCTTTGTTTCTTTGTTTCTTTCTTTGTTTCTTTCTTTGTTTCTTTCTTTGTTTCTTTCTTTCTTTCTTTCTTTGTTTCTTTCTTTGTTTCTTTCTTTCTTTGTTTCTTTCTTTCTTTGTTTCTTTCTTTCTTTGTTTCTTTCTTTCTTTGTTTCTATCTTTCTTTGTTTCTATCTTTCTTTGTTTCTATCTTTCTTTCTTTCTTTCTTTCTTTCTTTCTTTCTTTCTTTCTTTCTTTCTTTCTTTGTTTTTTTCAATCAAACTCTTCAGCACAGATAGAATAATCAAAAATAATATCTCCAGTAATTTCAGATGGAAAAAAATAATATGGAATTAATTCCTTTACCGTTTTGGTTTAGGAATCATTGATTCCCCTAGACCTTTTCTTTTTAATTATTAATTTCGTCACTGCCTCTTTTTCTCTGAACTTTGCGCCGAGACCCGGTGCGCTGTTGTATACTCCATTCCTATCTCTTGTGAACAATGCAATTCCGACAGCCAGTTGACGAGGTCGATCACGAGTCTGGGCTAAAGAAACTGCCCTCCAATTTCGTCAATTCACAATTTTTAGTTCTCATCGATTGTATCTGAAAAAAGTATATTTCGGGAGTACTTACAAGTATCCTTAGCTTTTCAGCACTTAATGAATTAATTAGCTTACAATTGAGTTATAGTGGAATCATTCTTGAGCAATTTGCTTCTAAAACATCTTGAGAAGAAATCTTTGTATCTTTTAAAAATTGAACGTACTCAAAACGTAATTACACTCACAATAACATTTATCGCGCAATTATCAGTTTTTCACTGACACAAACTTCGCATAGTGCATGAAATTAAAAGAGACCGTTGTCACAAACTTTTACACCAAGTTGCACCACTCACATTCGTCCAAGGAAACAATATTGTCCGTGTTCTCGTCCATTAATATACGCATTCTTTCACAGAGTTCACGGTGTTAGGAGGCGATGAGAGAATGAACAAGGGATGGAACCCAACAGCATCAACGAGTTTTAAGCATAACTAGCTGTATCTTTGCGATTAAATTACACAAAAGGTGTAACGTTACAACAGAAAATACTCGTATTGGTAAAATCGAAATTCCCCCCCCCCATGAAATTGGTTTATGTTTTTTAGTATTTATTGTCTAACAATAAGATTAATGTAATGATGGAGGTTTTACAAATTCTGGAACTATAAAATCACTATTCACTGTGAACACAAAGCAAAACATGTTTCTGAAAATGTAATTGAATTCGTTTTATTTACCAAGATCTGCACTTGTAATGGACTACAGCCAAAAATCCTTCTATGCACCTTAATTTAAAAACGCATTGGATCACATGCCATAGTAGTCACTGATTTTTTTGTAAAAAGACGAACGTTACGGAGGATTGCTGGACATTGCATTTTGACATCACTAATCTTTGATTTGAAAACACGCAACTTTGAACTTAAAAAACTCGCTATCTATACAGCACTAGCACACCCTTGGTCGCGCTAGCCCAAGACCTACAAAGGTTGAAGATCTCGTTACAATCAAAGGAGGTATTGAACAAATGACGGCCGAAAAACGTACATTCTATAATTGTAGGGATTTTATTAAAATTTAGTGTATATACCTGTTAATTATATCAAACGATAACGCAGCTAGGTACCAGTGTCTTTCATTAAAAAATCATGACCGCTAGTTGAGTTGAAGTTCATTTTTTTAACGAAAATCTTTGTTCTAAATATATAGATGACCTCCGGTTTAAGTGTTCCTGAGTACACAATACTCGTAACTTCTCCGATTGGTAAGACCTCCCTCGATATTTTCTTGCTCCGGTGTGTGAACTGCGAACAGCGAGAATTATCTCTGGTGGAAAAAAAGAGACCTCAATCTTCTCAGTTAGATGAACTAATGTGTGTTTCATTTTTCTGCGAAGTGCTTTGTTTCTGCATAGAACGTTCATGAAGATTTTTATTCTCCTGTAATGCCCAGAATGTTGTGCTTAAAATGAATCAATGGGCTGAGGATATTTCTAAATATTTGTGAATTGATGGAATTTAGACGTATATCCCGCACGTCAATGCAGTCATGCCTACACCTCGCCAGCTGGCAGCCAAAATTGCAAAGCCCTCGCTGTTCTCAAATGACGCTAATGATATTCCGAGTCTGCAACAGCGTTTTACGTCTTAGAAATGTGCATAAAACTTCGGTGACATACAGCTGTGACGAAATTGGAAAAATACAAAACAAACCTTTCTGTGGAATGCATATTTCTGAAGCCCGTTTCACACGGTCATTTTTAATCGGTACAGAAAAATGACGGACCAGACAGGATGTAATTATGTACAGAAAAATGACGCATCTCGTTTGACTATCGCACTCCTGTCGTCACTTTTCAGAACTTTTCATCGTTTGCATATGGTGCGATTTATTCCTTTTGTGCAGTTATGGTTGCGTTGTAATGTGAAGTGGTTATTATTGTGAAATATAAAACAAGTATCGATACTAATCTCTTCTCCTTCTGTGCTGAGTCCCAAAATAAGCCAACTTAATTTGTAGCCACAGATGCGACGTTCAGCTGTTTCATTTTCATCATGATTACGAACAGAAAACGAAACGAGTGAATAAAACGCTAGATCTCGTTTATCCAGTTTCGATACCAAAACAAAACCGCGTAGAAACGAACATCCCTTTCTCATCCATTTTCTGAACAGAAAAATGACCATTCAAATATCTAATAGATTCCAGATGTATTTGTATTTAGCCATTACATGTCTCATAAAGGGCAATTGTCCTCGGCACCGTTAGATCCCGGAGTTTCTAGACCCACCCGTCACCCAACCAGGAACCCGCGATGTCTCGAATTCGTCGAATCTTCCGTATTTCACGTAGTTAACGGATAGCGACGCCAGTTTCGCGGTCGTATCCTTTCAATAGAACAATTCTAGCATTCCTCTGGATGACCGAGGGAAATCACGAAATCCCCGGTCAGGATGGCCGGCACGGGGGTTGAACCCGGGCCACCCGACGTCAGCGCGCTAGGCCCTGCGCCACTTCGCTGGGGATTCCAGATGTGACAATATAATTGCAATATAATTGCATAATCCAAAGTAAGTGACTGTTTCACTGGTGGCCTCTAGAACATATTTTTTTGCTCGTGCTTATTAATTTTTAGGCACATAAAAAATTAGGAATTAGACCGGCATAAAACTGACCGTGTGAAACGGGCTTAAACCAGAAAGGCATAACTTCGTCGAACGAAGAGGCGAGTGTGAGCAGGGCCGAATTTACCTACAAGCAAAACAAGCAGTTGCTTGGGGGCCCCCATTCACCAGATTTAGGCCCATTCTGCAGTGAAGAGCAGACAAAAAAATTATGTAAAATGTATTTAATGTAAAAAAATGTAACACAAGTAAAAATTTTTATCAAAAATTATTTGTCTCTGAACAGAAAGTACTTGTACTATAATACATTTTTTATTTAATAAAATGGAGCTATTTTTTCGGGGGGAGGGGGGGGGCTACACAGTTTTGTGCTTGGGGGCCCGCACTACCTAAATCCGGCCCTGAGTGCGAGGGTGCGCGCGTGTTGCAGGCGCTGGACGCGATGCGCTGCAACTCGTTCCGTCCGCCGCTGCCGCCCAAGGGGGAGACGGCGCCGGCGCCCGTGCCGCCCCCGCGCCGCAACAAGCGCCCGGGCAGCCGCGCCGGCAGCCCGCTGCCGCCCCGCCCCGACCAGGTAACCCCCTCGCCCCGCCCCTCCTGCGCCATCTGCTGACTCTCCCCCACCCACTACCCCCACCTACCCCCACACAGCTAAATATCTTATTTCATGCACCACCCCGTCAATTGTTTTGCCTTCTTCAAATATTAACTACACACGTTATGATTACGTTTTTGAGATAAACAATGGAAGAGCTAAAAATATATATTCCTTATGAAAAAAAAATAGATTACAATGTATGGTAATAATACACAGGATGAGGATCAGTAATCTATCGATTACTGATCGTTTATTTGAGAATTTTTATTTTACAGTAAAAAATTAAAAGAAAGATTGACGTTTTGTATTATTACCATATATTGTGCTGTGAAGCACCATGATAAAAAATTTAGCATTTGAAAAAAATGTTATGTAAAAATCGTTTATTTGTTGTATATTTATGCATATTTGTAAGTTTGTATATTTTGTTATGTAACTAGTTTCTTCTGTATTGTATTTCTGTAAAGCATTCACTGAAAATCACACCTCTTCATTCCTTCAAAATCTGTTGATTGTATGACATTTTAAGACAAATTGTATTGTTCAAGATTGGTCAAAAGTGTTTATATATATAGTTGAATTTCAATGTATATGCATTATTTTAAAAATATGTACTATATAAATGTTATGTTAGTTCTTATGAAGTGGTCTTTTGTCAATGAAATCCAACCATTCTCCTCCAGATCCATATTTTTTCTGTATTGTTTAGCATTTGGAGTAAGATATTTAGCATGCATGTCAGAGTTTGTCATGGCAAATATTTAACTGCAAGCTTGAATTTACAGGAAATAATCAATATTCACGAAAGAATAAGAATGGAAGATTGATGGGTTTCGTGTTTTTTAATGTTGTGAACTTTCATCCTTCTAATAGACTTTATTCTTGATTTAGCACCGCCATCTTTCCTGATTTCTGTTAGTTTCCTATTTATATGAACATTCTCATAATTAATTATTATTTAAATGTATTAATATCTAACACTTAATACTTTTAAACTAATGACTATGAATGAATGAATGATATGTATCATTGTTAAAAATATTGAAGCACTTTAGTCAAAAAGTGTTGTGTTATTTGGCATGACTATCCGTAATTCAATATTTTATATTTTAAGAAACTACGATACAAATCATTTCACTTGTCGACACGATTGTGTGTCTCCTTGACTTGTCTTATGGCCTTTTAGAATATTAGTGGCATGGGCTGTGTTTCGATGGTTCTCACCGCGCACTGAGTATGACCTAGTCGTGTGCTACGGACGTGACCAGGACGGAACACATGGCTAAGCCGAAGGTTTGTCCACAGGATGTAATGATTTTGTTGTCTTGTTCGCATCAGGGTCCCACATTGCCAAAGAAGGAATTCTCTCTGAAGGATAAGATGGGCAGCTTGAAGCGACTGATGGGCACTCGGCCTTTGCCACCCACGCCAGGAGGCAGCAGCAGATTCCAAAGTAAGTGACAGTTGCACTAATTGCTTCTGTGTGGCTTCTACAACATTTCCTTCGCTCCCGCTTTGCTCACAATGTCTTATTAACGTTTTTTTAAAAAATGAAAATTAGGCATTTAACATTATGTATTCTATACATAATACACGAGGCGTGATTTAGACTATTCAGTGATAGACGAATCAATGTTAATGTTGAAGTACGGAGTGGGTAGTCTTTGTTGTCAATGATGGGTTGGTAGAAAAAGTGTACGAAAAAAAACATGAAAACAGATGGTTCACAATATGAATGCTTTGTGATGAGTTTGTCGCAAATCGCAGCACCGTTTTCGCAAAAAAAAAACGATGTTCAGAAGAGGCTGTCTTCATTCTTTCATGAAGAGGGCATAGAAAAAGTTAAGTTTTCCTCCATGATCAATGTCTAAAATATGGTGACAACTATGTAGAAAACGAGTTTAAGAAATGCTCTTTCATTTAAAAAAACTTTGATTTAAAAAACAAATGTTTATTCGTTTTTTTCTCCACAGCAGCACTTACTTTAAAAACACAACTCTCTCACCAGATACTCTTGCAAATAGGATACTTTTCACTGACATAGACAATTACTAGGGGCAATATTTCATCCTTTTAAAAATGAAATTCAATTTGATTGTGATACTATCTCAAAGTCAGTAAAGTATAATAGAAGATGGCCGATAATTTTTGATAATACAATTGTTTTCAATGAAAAGTGTGTTCAAATATGGTCTCCATATTTTCACTTCAAAAATATTTTAGGCTTTTTACTACAACCTGATCATCTCCGGAATATGAAGACTCTGAGGCATTCAATTTTATTTTCGAGATAATGGCGAACATTTTTATGATAGTCTTGTATGGAGCAGAAATAAAAACGTTAATTTAGAGTTCTAACTTCGAGGGAAATATTCTTGGAAAATTACTTACCCTCAAGTTTTAAGTATTTTTCATTGTGATTAGTTAAATATTGAGAAATAGGCTGTTTTTTTAATATTTCATTCAGGCTGCATACTTTTACCGGGTCTGTGTTAATTTAAAATACCCAGATACTGGCAATTACTTCGCACAAAAGGAAGAATGACAGAAAAGTTTAGCAGAAAAGTACAACATATACAACTTGTATGGAAATAAAGGGATTCGCCACCAAAGGCCTATAATCATTATAACGCCACACTCACAGACGCTTGCTCGCGCTAGACCAAGATGTACTTGAAGTGCGGAGGACTTGAACGTGTTAACCAATCAACGTAATGATCAAATCACGACAGATAAGTCTTCATGTATTAATTTACCATTCTATTGAAACGTATGAATTTTCTTTAGGAAACTTTCTAATCATACTCATTTTATTAATTAATGGGGCAAAATGAACCCTTTCGCTAATCCAACTGCTAAATGTACTCTCGTATTTTACAGTGTTAAAATCAATGCATGTTGCTATTACATATAATGCCATTGTAAATATCCATTTATTTTAAAGAGCACTCTTTTACATCCAATGATGTACAACAGAGTGTCAAACTAGAGAGCAAAATGAACTTCAACAAGTATATTATTCAGGTACACTTCTTTTCTCTCAGTTTAGAAGACTGTTGACTTTAATCTCGATGCTTGCAAAGCACTTTCAGGCAGGGGCAGGGATATCATTCATTGTTTTTTTTACTTTATTCCTAACTCACGCAGAGCGATGCATTGTCACCATCCTGAAACAAAAATATGTATCAGGTTCTCCTTTAAAATGTGATATAATTTGCAGAAATGCCTACGGAATGCTTCATAAAACCTGGAAGACCTTTCTCCTACAAAGACCATTCTGTGTGCGTAAGAAAGAATAAGTGCCGCTATTTATGCGGAAACGAAAACTGAACCACTACAACATCAAATATTTTCGTCTGAACGGTTTAGGCGATTGCGTTGACCATGGACGGACGGAGGAACGGACGGACGGACTGACAGACGTTATGCCGTCAATCGAGTTTTCGGTATCAAGAAACCATAAAACATGGATACACCACGTGTTAGAGGAATTGATTCCTGCCTGTATCTACGTATAGCAACAAGATTTATCTGATAAAAAATCGCCAATTTCCGCTGCATGATTACTTTACTTTCTCTTTACTACTTACGTTGTAAGGTTAAAAATAAAACTAAAATTTTATGAATTCACTTATTAATGAAAATTACGTTTCATTTCTGAAATCCAAAGGGCGTGTATCATGACTAGCCGCGACGTATTGAATACTATTTGTAGCTCAATAAAACTCGAGCCTTAGCGATGTGTTCAACCGAGAAACGTGCGTCATACTTGGCAGGTACTGATTATTTATGACAACACAGACTCCCAACTTCATTGTAATTAGTGCAGTTGCAAAGTTGAGGTAAGTAGACGCCAAAGGGTAGCCCGTTTGTATTTAACTGAAGCGCCACACCTCCTTTGGGAAACGTCCATACATTTACACTTCGATTAAAATATCACGTCCTCTCGAGATCACGAGCTCAAAATGGAGGGGCACTGTCTTCCAATCGAGAGCTTCATTACCAAAACTGTAAGTCGTAATGAAGCTCGCGATTGGGTGGTAATGTCCCCCTCTCCTGCCAGCTCGTGACATAGAAAGGACTTGTTTTAATTGAAGTATACTTTTCTACCGCACATGTCGCAAGCCCAGTCAGGAGCTGGTCCCGGTTGGGCAGTGTCCCACTGGGAAAGATACCTTGTGGGGGATTTCCCCCACAAGCTGACTTGTAGGTCGGCCCTGGAACTCACCATCCGGCGGAGCAAGATCACCGCCCCACCTCAACGATGAATCCATTTTACATTACACTTTCTGAACGTAAATGAAATTTAAAGAATACATCAAAGAATCAAACAAATTATCGTTACTATTAATAAAATCATTACAGATTTATAAATAATAACACGGTTACAAATAAATGTACAAGAAGAAAATCTCGAGAACTTCAAAGACAGAATAGGAAACATTTTGTAGACTTGGAATACACCATTTCCTCGTCCTGGACGAGTACACACTCGCACACACACACACGTGTATATGTGTGTGTTTGTGTGTAGCGAGCCTGTCCTAGTGATGTCACATCGATAACGAAACTTCGATGTTCCAAATTAAAACATCAATGATACGAAAACATTGTCAAAAAATCGTCAATTTTTGTTTTAAATCTGGTTTAATAACCTGTAGCATGAAATTCGTGCGCAACAAAATTTAATTCGAGAATGGTCGCGTTTATTAATTTATAATGAATATTTGACTGAAAGCAAAGATAAAAAAATATACTAACAATAGACAAATCTGATCAGAAAAGTCAGTCCTCCCAGAGTTATCTCAGTGTCAGTCCTCAGTTCGTCGAAAAAGGGAACGGGAAGAAGGGGGAGACCTTACGGCGACAGAGCATGCTTGATCGTCCCTTCACGTGCAAAATACAAGAAAAGACATGGGATGTTTCAGGGCTTTGGGGTTCTTTTAGTCTCGTGATAGCCTCGTCGATGAAGGTAGTGCAAACTAGTGATGCGACATCGATTACAAAACATCTGTGTTACCAAATACCAATTTTCAAAATTAAAACATCGATGTTAATAATACATCGACCTAAAATTTTCCATATTTTTAAGCATTGATGTTTTAAAGCTAGTTTAGTAATCTATAATATGAAATTCATACGAACGAAATCGAGTTTGAGAGTAGCCATGTTCATTAATTTGTAATTAAGATTTAACTGAGAACAAAGTTTGAAAATATAAGAACAACTATTGGAAAAACCTGAGCGCAGAGTCATCTCTAGGGGCAGTTCTCACTTCGCCAAAGAAGGGTACGAAACCAAAGGAGGAGAACCTACGATGATTTAGCGTTCCTTTGTTTCGAAAACAAAAATTGACAGCTATTATTTATTTAAAATAGTTATTATTTCATATTTGACTTTTACAAAATTGTAACTATGAGAAATATTCATTTATAAACAAAAACATCGAACATAAAACATCGATGTTAAAATAACATCAGCTTCAATTTATCGATGTTTAAAGCATCGACGTTTTGAAAACAACATCGATGTCGCATTCCTAGTGCAAACGGCGTTCATTTGGTTCGAACACAAACTGACAGTTATAGGAGGTTAACTGAGGCCATCAGTTATTATATCATTTTTGATTTTTACAATATTACGTTTATTGAAATTTTGCATTCACGAATGAAATATCGACAACCTACAATCATGGAGCATAAAACGTCGAAAATATAGAAAAAAACATAGAAAGCCATCGATTTTAATAAATATTTGCTTCAGTGTTTCTAAAAAAACGTGGATGTTTTGCAATCATTGACATCCATGTCTCAACCCTATAGTACAATATATTTAGTCGTGCACTTGACGTAAATCGGCTGTTGCGGTTTCATCCAATCGGAAGCTTATATATCGATACAGTGACGCCACTATGGATACGTTCAAGCTCTGACTTCCAATCGGGAGCTTAAATGTCGCTACAGTGACGTCACAATGGGGACGTTCAATCTCTCACATCCAATTGGGAGGTCATATGTCGCTAGTGACGTCACTATGGGACCATTCAAGCTCTCACATCCAATCGGGAGCTTAAATGTCGCTACAGTGACGTCACTCCGGGGACGTTCAAGCTCCCGATTGGTCAGCTGTGAACAGGTGATTTACGTGAAGTGCACTGGTAAATAAATCCTAGTACAGCGTGTGTGCGTGCGCGTGCGCAGCTCTGCGCGACGAGGGCGGCGAGCGGCGCAGCCCCGGCCCGGGCCCCGCGCCCGGCGACCGCCTGGGCACGCTGCAGCTGCGCTACCGCCAGCACCAGGCGGCCATGCGCGGCCACGCCGCGCCCGCCATCCCGCTCACCGTGCTCGAGATGAACGCCCGCAGCGCCGACCTGGTGAGCGCTCCTCGAAACCTGCCTTCGCGTCTTGCGTTAACACAGAAGGTCGTCCAGACGGGGAGGGGGGTAACTTCCAGAGGCACTGACTTAATTGGGGCCCCGATTGGATTTTTGTTTCAAAAGATATGAAGTAGTTATTTATGCACTAAGAGACTTATATGGGGTTGTGATGATCCAGCGAAGACAAAAAGCCCGATGGCCTTTGGCCCTTGCTACATACGTGATTTCAAACATGCACATACCGATTTTCAAATGAATGTGACACTTGTTCTAATTAATTTTAACTGACAATTTATTCACATAAACAAACAAACCAGTAGCATTTTAATGTTAGAGTCGCAGGCAACGCTGGTTTTGCATACAAAACAATTAAAAGAACACTTTTCAGAAGTAGAAGTGAACACAAATTAGACTGAATTTGTGAAGTTTTAATCTCTTCAAAAATTAGGGGAGAAAAATATGGAAGTGTTAAGGAAATGCCGAAAATAATCAAATGTAAAAGATGTTGCGACAGAATTTTGGGAACTAGTAATTGAAAATGATCTGCATTTTTGCATGTAGCATTTGTGCTAATGCAAATGTTCTATGTGCATTTTTGTCCATATTGGCAAAATAGCGAAAAATTGTAGCTTTACTAAAATTTAAGTATTAGTATCATCAAAACATACATGTAATTGTTATGGCGATTATAATATTGAAATTGTACTAATACCAGTTCATATCCCGTATAAAGGTAACATACTAGGCCATTGGGAACCTTTCAGCGGGAGTATAACATTATCAGCTACTACGATTCATTGGCGTCATTCAGCACAATGCCAGATACTGAAAGAACGTATTTGAACAAAGCTGGGCATGAAAAAAAAGAAGTACGAACGATATTTTCAACACATGAAACTATTTTTAAAAGAGTTTACAGCCTCGGCGACGCTACATTTACCTAGTGTTATTATATTTGTGAGGAGGAAGGTTTGAAATATTTATTGAACCAAAACAAAATCGCTAATTTGAGCCATTTCATGGAAGTGACTCCCCTGATTTGCTTTCCGGGTCGGAGCAGCCGTCGAGCCGCGACAGCGGGTACCCGGAGTGGGAGCCCGGCGACGCGTGGGAGACGCGCAGCCAGCGCCACCGCTCCTCGTCCATGTCGGGGTCGTCGGGCGTGGAGGCCGGCGGCGGGCGGCGCTCGGAGCTGTCGGGCTTCGCCACGGCGCGCCGCCGCCCCTCCGACTACCGCCCGCCCTCGCCCTCGCACGCGGGCTTCTTCGCGCGCCCGGGCCTCAGCTCGTCCGTCACCGACCTGCACCACCTCGCCTCGCCCTCGCCCGCCGCCTTCCACAGCATGCAGCAGGTGGGTCCCACCTCATTGGCTCATTGATGTCGATGCACGGTCCGCTCTCGATGGTGGCAGGGGTTTCGACACTAGCTTGACAGCTAGGTCGAATTTAGCGGCTGACTGGAGGAGAATTCTGGCGGCCGGCTGATCTGATCGGTAGTTTACCGTGGTTTCTCCGATCAACACCAGGCGAATGCCGATACAGTACCCTAATAATCAGGACACGGACCACGCGCGATCTTTGCTTTCTCTTCCTAGACTTATCATCACTCCTTATTTACGGTCACACTTACCCTAACATACACCACACTACCGCACATGCCGGGAAACCGGTCGGGGGCGTAGTGGTTGTCCCGGCTGGGACGAAGCCGCGCTGGTGGTAGACTCATGGTTGGGGAAAATTCCCATCAAGCCGTTGTTCTTCAACGTCGGATTTCCCCACCCCGCGATAAAACATTAACTAACTTACGGGAATAATGACCTTAGCTGTTGGCACCCCCCCGGAAAGTAATCAATTCATCGCATGCTCACCCCCGCGCCCACGCCCACGCCCGTGCTCATGCCCCCGGCGCTCCCGTGACGCGCGACCGCTCCCCACCGCAGGCGCAGTCCATGGCGCACCTCAACTGCCCGGGCTGCCACCACGGCATGATGTGGATGCAGCAGCAGCAGCAGCAGCCCCAGCCGGGGCCCTGGGACTTCGGCGGCGGGCTGACGGCTGCGCTCCACCAGCAGCCACAGCAATCAACCTGGGCGCCGACCTACGCGGGCCCGGCCGCGGCCCTTCGGCGCGCCGCCGCCGGCCTGGGCGCCGCCAACGGCGTGGGGCCCGTGGCAGCGGCCCGCCGCCCAGCGTCTACCGGTGGGCACGCTGCCCGCCGTAGCGCGCTGGGCCCCCTGCGGCGGCCGGTCCCGGGCCCCGGCCCCCGACCCGGGCACGCCGGGCCCGCGTCCGAATCGACACGCACGCGACGAGCCTGGCGACCGCCTGCCGCGGCCGCCCTGCGCCAGGGAGAAGAAAGAAGGAGGAGACCCGCAGCAGCACCAAGATCGCGCAAAGTTCGCACCTGTTCGGCCTCAGCCACCGCGAGCGCGCGCCGCCCGCGCCCGCGCCCCGCCCCGGCGCCCGCCGGGCCCGCAAGGCACCTGCCGCGCCCCGCGACCGCGTGCGCGACCGCCGCGCCACCGCGCCGCCGCCTCCTTCAGCTCGGACGAGGACGACGTGGACGAGCGGGCGCGACGGCTACTTCTTTCCAACGGGGCGCGACGGCCGACGAGGACATGGAGGTGGAGAGGACGATCGGAGCGCGCGCTGGGGCGCCGCCGGCGAGGGACGACGATCGAGGAGGAGGAGCGAGGAAGAGCCCCGCCGGCGGCCGCCCCCCGTGCCCACGCACCCTGGGAGTGCGAGCACTGCAACCTTCGTGAACCGCGCGGGCACGCGCGTGATGCCGCCAGTCTGCTGCCCGCACGCCCACGGGCTCCGCCCGCCCGCGCCTCGCCGCGCGGCCGCCGGCTCCGCGCAGGGCCAAGCGGCGGCGCAAGCGGCGGCGGCTGGGTGGCCGCGGAAAGCGCGCTCCACGGCCGGCAGCGCGGCGGGCGCGCGCGCCGCCCCGCCCCCGCGCAGGGCTCGAGCGCGAGCGCGAGCGGACCAGGGAGAGAGCGCGGTGAGCGGGAGCGGGAGAGGGAGGCGGCCGCCCAAACGCCAGCACGACCCGCCCAGGGGACGACTCACACGCGCGACAGGCAGCGACGCCGCCGACGAAGACGCCGCGTCGTCGCCAAGTTCAACAAGCAGCTGCGCATCGCGCGACGCGGCCACAGCCCGCGCCGCGCGCACCCGCAAGCCCAGGCGCCCGACGCCCCGGACCCGCGCACGCGCACAGCGCACGCGCACGCCCAAGAAGAAACGGTAGGCCCTCTCGCGAGATCTCCTTCTGCCAGGGACAAGTTGTGTCGGCTAGGCCTCCTGCACCTCACCCCCCTTGCTCACTTCTCTTGCGGAATACACCTTTTTTTTTATATTGCTTGGTCAAATATTTAAGCATCTTTAAATGTATCAAGAATGCACATAGTGGTGTTTTTGTTTTTATCCTTATTACATGCTCATGAGAAGTAGGGTCATTTAATTGTAGGAAAAACCGTTTTGTAGGATGAAGGTCAAGAAGAAGGAAGACAGCCAAAAAGGCACGATCGGCGATCTCGCCACGCGGAACATAGCGACAGTGTGTCTGACTCCTAAATTGTTCTTCCGCCTTTTCAGACAGGCAGCACCATAACCAAAAATACCACGGCGTCCGACAGCCAATCCCAAGTGTCGCATGTGGTCCACGTCCCCGCCGCCCCGGCCGCCAGCGCCGCCGCCCAGCCCGTCGCCGTCCGCCCCCGCCCCGCCCACCACCGGGGTGTCCACCGGCGTCGGGCCGTCCCCGCCCGGCGCGACCTTCACCCGCGCACTCCGCCCCCGCCCCAGTCCGCCGACGCCCAGAGAGTAGAAGTTCCGTGTCCACGAGTATTCAGACTAGCCACGAAGACGGCAGACGGGCAGTCGGCGCCCCTCGCCCGCGCCTGCCCGCCGCCTTCGCGCCTGCCCGGCCCCGCCTGCCGCGCCCCGGCGCCGCACCGAGAAGCGAGTGGCGTCCACGGGCACCTCCCCGCCCCCGCAGAGCATCTCCTACGCAAGTAGTGCCCCGCCCCCTTCGCCACCCTACGGCCCACTGCTTTCGGTGTCATTAACCGTACCGTGCTCGAGCAAAGGAGCGTGGCGCCGCAGAGTAGAAATGTAGACAAATGTATTGGCAGCGTTGAAGAAGCTTTCGTATTATAGATATTAAAAATTAACCTGAAATATGTATATGTACCTTCTTTGCTGGGGTAATGAGGACTAATGACTGTAACAGCCACATCCCATGATTTTATATAATTTTATATAATATCAATGTCCCATTAATGGAAAAAAAACTCTCCAATAAGGTTTTCTGAATCTTACATAAATATCAATATAATACGTAAGTAACACGAAATTTTCATCAGATCACTTCCATTTTATTTTCTTCTTTCTTTGTTAATCATTTATGTTGTTTTTCTTTCTAATTTTAACTTCTTTTTTTATTTGGGTTGTATGTTCGTGGAAATTCTGACCAGATAGCTGCTTTCTGACTTGACAGACGTATGACGTTAGTCCCAATTTGAGCATGCGTGGCACTTCACCTGGTTGCAAAGGTGAGGCCGACTACCACCAGCCGAACCGACGACTGAAGCGCGCCATGTCTCTGCACATGGGCACGCAGACAAGCGAGTTCGATCCGTGGCACCTGCCATACCGGTCGCAGAGCCGCATGTCTTTCACGAGCGACACCCAGGTACGCTGCAGCACGCACGTGTTGAATTACACTCATCGTCACGATGGAACACGTGGCTCTACACAATTGCAATGAGATGATGTTGTTGTTGTTTTTTTCGTATCTATAAGTTTGATGAATCACGTTCAGAACTTGTGGTCTTTTTAAGGTAGTGTGGACAAAGGGGGAAGCCAGGTAGGCCACTAACAGCACTACTATAGCTCTGCTGTTTTCACCCATTGCAGCAGGGGTCCCCAAAGTATTTAAAAAGCTGCCCTTAGTGGGCAAACTTCAACAAATAAGAAACTAGAGAAAGTGAAGTAGATCGGGAGAATAGCTGCCTCCGACTGCAACGCCCTTTGTAGATATCCGCGGTTACGTACAGTAATGCATAACTACAGAAATTGATATAGAAAGATTGCTATGAGAAGGGACTCCTTTGACAGCTACTGCTTGGTCCAACATGTCACTCATTTGTTTCCCGAGATGTCAAACTGCTCTTAGAGTAGTTTCTTAGAGTAGTTTCTCTAAATCTTCAGCGATGTCAAACTTTTCATGCAAATTTTCAAGTTAAACGCAATTTTACAAGTGGTTCATGAGGCGCGGGACGGAACTAATATACTGCGTTCGCGAGGGACTTTTGCAACCGCTCTCGAGACGTAGTTAGCGGCTGTGCTCTCACTCCCGTAAAAAAGAACGTCACAACTAAGTAATGCTCTTACTAAGGCGAAAGTATTTACATCGCCTTGATTTATTCTATAAGCAAGGGCGTGAGTTATACTCCCGATTGGCCAAAGTGAAACTAGGAAACGAGTACTAAAAGAGGTGTGGTTTTTAGATGTATTTGACAAAGCCTACATGTTTTCTACAGATCACATACTAATTGCAGTGGCGAGGCGTGGTATTTTGTATAGTCTTTCCAAAATTTGTCGAATAGTCTGACCTACCTACCTGAAGCGTCTGGGAGGTGGGGTATTCTACATGTTTTTCGTTGAATGTTGGTCTATTTTAAACATTCAAACAACGCTCATTTTTATAGTATTATTTCTCCACAAAATGTTCAATACATTTTCTTTTAATTTATGTCTGAATTGAAATTGATATTGCCACAACTCTTTGGTTCGTTGTTTCTGTGACCATAGACTTAAGATGGAGTCTAAATTTGAGGAGAAACTAAAATTCATTGAATTGTTATCAATATGTGGAATATTCTGATTTTTTGTGAGCTTTAACCGATTTTTAAAGCACTTAAATTACAAAATTCAGCCGAAATCCAAATTTATACAAGCCTCATTTGCTGACCTTGTCTTATTTTCAAACGAACGTTGACACTTCCACAAACCACTTGCTAATTTCGTATCTAGACACCATAAAGCACTTGAGGTAAACTTTGTTTCTCTGTGTAACTTTCAAACTTGTCGAATATAATAATGACAGTCACTGTCGGCTTTTCTGCACCGTCAAAACGTCTCTTCGAAATTATGTGAATCATTTTTTTTTTCTCATGTGGAAGTACTATTTCTCTGTGGGAAAATGTCTATTAGACAACTTCCCAATAAATAAAAGATTACGGCAAGGCTGCTGTATATCTCCAACCCTGTTTAAGATATACATTGATAAAGCCCTAAAAGAATGGAAAAGAAAGTGCAGAAGCATGGGTGTGAAAATAGGTGATGAAAAATTGTTTAGTTATTTGCAGATGACCAGGTGATAATGGCTGAAGATGAAGACGATGTATCTTATATGTTCAGAAAATTAGTAGAAGAATATGAAAAATGGGGGATGGAAATAAATTTACACAAAACTGAATATATGGTGGTGGGAGGTATGCCCCATGATTTAGAGACTAGTATAGGAATAATTAAAGGTAAAACACAATATAAGTATTTGGGAGTCACACTAACAGCAGATGGTAGAGACGAACAGGATGTGAAAAATAAAAATATAAGAGGGAAAATAGCCATAAGGCAGTTGAACCTAGTGCTATGGAACTCAATTATTTCAATGAAAACAAAGAAACGCATATATAGCTCGTTCATAGAGAGTACCACACTCTATGGGGCAGAAGTCTGGACACTATCAAAAAAATTGAAAGACAAATTTCAATCAACGGAAATGATGTTTTGGTGAAGATGTAAACTTTCTCTGTTAGGTAAAATAAGAAATGATGAAATAAGAAATAAAATGAAAGTGCAAACAACCTTGAACGATACAATCGAAATGAGACAACTAAAATGGTATGGACATATGAGAAGGTTGAAATCGGATAGACTTCCTCAAAAAGTTTGGGAGTGGATACCAAATCGAAGAAGATACAGGGGAAGACCGAGAAGAACATGGAACATGGCAATAACTGAAGCCATGGAAAAAAGAGAAATGGAAGAAAACGATGTTTGGGATAAAGAGGCATGGAAATTGGGATGCGGAAAACGGCCAAGGCTGTAAAAAACCGCTAAATAGATAGATAGAAGTACTATTTCTTCTGCCGTAATGTATAGCAGAATCGTGATAACCCAACTAAAACTCAGTACAAGCACCCAAGAATCAGGGCACTCAAAAACATTTCAGCGTTTCACTCAAAGTTCATACTGATAGTTCGAATGGCGCGTTGCGTCAGGCAGGGCCGGAAATAATTGAACAGTTCCGAGATTCTCCGAATCCAGATAGAAGTGCCTATCGCCGGCACAATACTACGAAACGCTGCGGTGGGTCAAGTCACAGAAAGCAAGCGGCAATCTCTCAATTTCATGCGCTTTAGCGATTGTCTTGCAATTTCGTTTTATGATTATCTCACTGCTGATTCGTAACTAATATTGTGTGAATATACTTATGATTACTTATCCAATTCTTGTCTAAAATATTTAAAATAAAATATGCTTATTACTTTGTTGATCATTGCCGCTTCTCAATCAATGAATGATGCCCTTTTTTTACGCATGGCTCGGGTCATCAGGCCTGCTCTTCTACCTGACCATGCAAATTTCGCTATGCTCCTTTCGTCATCTAGCAGAGAAAGAAGGTATCGCTGGGGGGACGAAACACTGGCGATTAAAATTAAGCTCAGACGCTTCTTTTAGGCTTGAGAATATTTTACTTTTAGTAAATCTACATGGGACGACCAGCTTTACATCCTCTCAGGCAGGCATGATTTTTTTCGCTCTTCGGCATCTCTCAATGGTCCGACACCTCGCCACTGTCTAATTGCCTTATGCAAAGTAAACAATTATTAAAATAGTTAATTCAAGTACATAGTACTTAAATAATTACACTTCAATAAAAATTTCATATCTATTAATAGTATTTTATGGAAAAAAGAATACCAAAAATCAATGAGAAAAATTGTTGCAGAAAACAAATATAAATAGATATCGAATTAGATTTCATTTTCAAATGATGATCTTTTTTTACTAACAATGAGAACCATAATTGTTTAATAATCCATAACTTTTTTATCAACTCATTTGATATCTACCATAGTCATTATTGTTATTTTTTTCACAAATGAAACTTTCTTGAAGGTGTACCTTCCAGTGTGTGTTTTGGGGACCTCTGCTCTAAAGCCCTTTTGCTAACTTGCTATTTCTATCACTTTCAGTGGATGTAGCATCACGCACTTACTGCCAGTATCCAACCATGGCATGTTTTTTTGTTTTTTTGACAAATGATATTTTATGTTTATTTTTTCTCAGTATTTTAAATAACATTCACTGTAGCAGATACTTAGATACTTGAAACAATTTTTTATTTTTCTTTCATTACCTTGTCATCTTTATCTCAATAGTAAAAATGGTTGCTTGCAAACAATTTAAGCTATTCAACACTTAACATAATTTCAACAATTCACTCAGCAGTAAATTGTCTCTAATTGTCTCTTCTGTTTTCTAGAGCTTGCCCCCTTCTGCATCTGGTGAAATAAGTCCCAGATTTGGTAGCCGATACTTGGATGAGGAAGTACAAATGTACTCAGATCGACAAATGGGTATTGGATCATTTCTCGGCACTGTTAGTGACTTGCGAAGAGATGATTACCATGATTTCCATGAAAACAGGAACAGATCACTGCTGGATAATAAACAAAGTATAGGTCCACCAACAGCACGCAGCCATGCGGATCTGCGACATGATTGGGAAAACAGAAGAGCATCATATGCAGAACCTCAAGGATTCAATAACTTTTCAAGGGTGTGGATGGTTAACAGTAGGCAAATCTAGGCTAATTAATAATAATTTGTGTTCATATTTAATAAGGATAGAATTTATCAAAATATTCTATGAGGTGTGGTTTCCAGTGACCGCTATACAGATGTACAATGACATAATGCTTTCGGAATACTTAAAACTATATGTGATATCTGATCTGTGTTAGCAGTCATCTGCAAATGACAGAGCTACTCGTCGCAACAGCACGGGCAGTCGAGCAGGTTCACAACCCCCAGACTACCTGAACAATCTTGGTGACATAGTTCAGAGGCAAAGAAGTGATGTCATGAAGTCTCAAGGTCTTGAAATTGTTAAATTGCTAAGAGTAAGTTTCAACTTTTACTGTATTAAAAAAAAAACATGTGAATCTGATGAGGGGATGTAGATGTTAACATGTTAACAATATCAGTTATAAATTGAAATCAGCTTTATTTATTTCCCTTTCAATAAACGTTCAGCTTGTCATTAATACCTTATATGAAAATAAGTTAAAGAGAGATTTATCATGATTCATGGCTTCATTAATGAATTTTTATTATATTGTGAATCTTGGCAGGAAGCAGAACAACAAGGCTTCTCCACAGAAGAATTGCAAGTAGCTATGAACCACTGCGGAGATAAAAATCCTGTGCAGTGGCTTCAGGATAATTGGCGAAATATGATAGACACAGTAGTAACACTGGCCACAAATTACGGGCATGAACGTAAGGAAAATAATATTGGTACCATATCAATTGCTGAAGCCCGAGAAGCCTTGCGACTTCACAAGGGGAATGTGTGGTCAGCAGTAACAGAATGTGTAGAGCAGCGTCAAAAGAAGGTATTGTTGCAATGTTGCTTTCTTTTTCAAATAATTGTCAGATTTAACATATATTATTTAGTTTCTGAATTGTAGGTTATTAACACATCATTTAGCTCTAATATAAAGAACAATATGTAATTTTACAGTATGCTGAACTCTTGTCTCGTGGCAATTTCACCCGAGAAGATATAGTCACTGTATTGACTGCCAACCATGGCAATTTAGAAGCTGCTTACTTAGAGCTTAGCAAGACACAATTGAAGCCATTTCTCATGCGCATTTGGGGACCACCAGTGGGAACAGACAATGAAAGTGGGAATGTGAGCCTGGGAAATAAAGCGGGGCTTTGGGAGCCAACGTTGGTTGGTGGGGGCGGAGGGGCTGTGGAGTCTCTAAACAAAGAGCCAGAGACTTCGCATAAATCTCAGCTTCCTCCTGATGAAGGTAAAGAATATATTTTTGTGGGTGTGAGAGAAATGTATGGTTGAAGTAAGAATGCTAACTTGTATATAAATTTCTAATGTTTTTTTTCTGTTCATTTAAGTTTGGAGGAAAAATTAAGGCAATGTGAATATTAACAAATACATTTTTCTTTATGCTATTATTATACATTTTTAGTACTATGTACCAATTAATAATATATTTTAAAAAATTCAAAATAGCAGGAAAATATTCATGAAATGGTTTCCTGAATTATAGATTGAAATTACTGATTTAATCAATAAAAGCAAATTCATTCGTGATAGATTCAATTTCAAACCTACGAAAACCATAGGTACCATAATTGCAAAGGACTACAAGATTTTTTAATGCCATAAAAATAGAACACAGGAACAAAAATTTATAAAAGACTTTTATTTGTTTATTTTTTATAGTTTTTTAAAGAATATTATAAATAAAACTACGTATTAAAAGAACAGAAAAGTGGTATAATTTTATCCATGTTCTAGGACATCATTTATTTCTAGGAACTAGAAAGGTATTCTGAGGTACAATAATGTATAATGACCACAAATATCCTTGAAACTACACACCATATATTTTAGAATACCTTTACACTATTTTCCTTTCAATTAAGAATTCCCAAAGATCTCACTTAAGGTCATGAAGTGAAAAGAAAGACACACAGCCACCTCCATGCCTATGGATGTCCAGGAAGATGATGTTCCCCTATACATTACAGGGTTTAGAGCTGTATGGCATACTTAAACTACCACAACACTTTTGCTAATGGAGTAACATTAGGACCACTGTGAACTAAAACTGTTATTGTTAGTATTGTAATTAATGCAAGCAATTACTTTTAATTTATTGCAAAATGAAAATTGACAAATTGACATTTGTGAATGAGTTATTTGATCTATAGGCATTTTTTAATGTCATTACTCAAAATCCCTTCTTCTCTCTTGACCCTCTGTTTAACTTTAGAAATTTCTTCACATTTTGATTATAGACCCTTTTGAAGAAATGATGTCCAGAAACTACGAAAACAGCTTTTTTTTTTCCTTCAGACAATTGATAATTGTTTATTCATGTTTTCCAGTTCAGTAATCACTACATTAAATGAAAAAAATTTTAGATTAAGAATTTATGTACTTATAGAAAATTGGGTTTGTGAGAGGTTATAGTAATTACAGACATTTCATTTATATGATACAATTTCTGATGTGGCTATATAATTTGTTTCCTGTTTTATTTACCCACACAGATGACTCTATTACTGACTTTGTTGATGCACGCTCAGACCTGGGACCTGAGGATACCACAGATGAAAGTAAAGCGGTGAGTCCGGTCTTTGATTCAATCCATTCTGGGGCTGCGTCATCTGTTCAAGAAAAAAATATTTCTTCCAGCCAAGGGAAGGGAGTTCATTTGCCATCACAGGTATGTGAGCAGAACATTCCAGGCTCGGTTGATAAAAGACAAAATGCATTCCCCAAGCAACAGGACATTCCATCTAAAACAGCTGAAGATAATTTACAAAATAGTTCTGTTCCCACTGTAGAAAAACAAAAAATGTATGTTAATACTGAAGCAGAAATGTTATCACCTAAATCAATTGTAAAGCAAGAGGCAGAAGGGACTGAAAAAAATAAAGAAGCACAGGAGCAAAATTTGTCAGTGAAAAGAGAAAATGACAATGTCACAAACATTGTTCCAATTGTTCCAAAACGTAAACAAAGCAGAGATTTTGCACCATTTGTCTTCCAAAGACAGTCTCATTCCCTTCCTGATCTTAATGCCTTTGAAGATCCAATAGTGCAACAAGAATATGCTAAAGTTATACATGATTCAAAGCGACAACAGAAAGGTGATGAAGGTTATTCGAAAGATGTATCTGCTGCAAAGGCAGGAGCACCACAAGTTTCTAAAAAGACAAATTTGAATTCACCTGAAAATTCTTTGGAAGAATCTAAAAACTCCCAAGAAATCCATCTAGAGTTCAATAATTCTAAACCTAACACTTCTTCAGACTCTTTAAAAACACAAGAAATTTCTGGGAAGTTGAATGTGGTTGTACAAGAAGATTCTAATGTAGAAACTAAACAAACCCAAAATATTAATCAGAAACCTCACAGTTCTTCTACACCACATGCATCTTCTGAAACACAGAAGGAGAATGTTGAAGAACTTTCAATTATCAACAAATCAGGAGACCAAGAAAGTAACGATGTAGAAAAGGTTAAAACTGAAAATGATTCCCCTAAATCAAATGATGCCAAAGAATCTACACAATCTGATTGTGACATTGTAGTAAATGGTGAGAAGAATCATGAGGAGGATTGGCAAAGTGAATCTCCACCGGATTCCCCAGAAATTACTTGTACAGAGAAGGCTCTTTCCAGTCCAAAACCAGGGCCAAGTTCAGTAGTTGATAAGGGACAGTCAAAGAAGGGTAAAGCACCCCCGATTCCTCCCAAAACCCAAAACAAACAACCAACTGCTCCTGTGAGGCCTCAAAGAAACTCTCGCATAGCTTTAAGAAAAGCACCTGGCAAACCTCCACGAGCAGTTCCAGCTCCATCTAAGGAAGCAAAACTGTCGCACTCCAAAATTCCACAAAAGATAACAAAGCCTCCTCCATCACCTCGGGCCACCACTCCTAAACCATCACCAAAAACTTCAAAAGCTCCTCCTATACCAATTAAAAATCCTGAAGATAATGCAACAACAGGTGTTCCAAATGAGCCTGTTGTTTTAGAAAAAGAATCACTTCCAGAAGGTCATGAAGAACCTGTATCTTTGCAAGCGTTAGGTATAAAACAAGAGGGATCTAATCTGAGGAATTCTGAACAGAAAACCGAAACTTCTGTAGCTGAATCAAATTCACAATTAGTAGATTCACTAGATGTATCTGAAGTTCAGAGCCAACCTAATGATTCCCAACAATCTGATATAAAGGAACAAATCACCAATACTTCAACTGATCCTTCAAAAACACAGAATATAGTTCTGAATGAAGAAGAAGTAATGAAAGTAAACTCCAATGAAGGAGAGAAGGAAGGTGATCTACAAGAGGAAAAAATAGAACAAATACAAACTGCGATGGAAAACCAATCAATTGCAAAAAGTGAGGCAGATTCAGGCACTTCTAGTAATGAACCCTTGCAAAATGTTGACAAAAATACAGCAGATAGCAATAAACAAACACATAAATCACATACAATGTTCCCGGAACATTGTTTAGACAGTGATGAAGATGAATATGTGACAGACTTTGCAGACGACGATGATGTGGAACTTCCAACCCCTCAACATGCAAACACACTAATTTCTCAAATGCCTGCGGAGACAATGAGTACTAATAATGATACAACTAATCAGTCATCAGATATTACAATACATTCCAACAGTGACACATCTCCGTTACAAAATTCTCCCACAATTTTGACTAGTTCAGGTTCATCTGATGAAAAATCTCAGGAAGCAGCAAAATCAAGCGATGTTTCAGAACAGTTGATGGATACTTTCACTTATGAGGTAAGATAATAATGATTGAAATCAAAAGCTGATGTTTTTTTAATACATGCTTTCTTTAGTAATGTGTGCAATTATTATGTGAATTTTTATGTCTTGTTTATTAATATTCACCACATCCTTTTGTGTTACCCTGTCTATGTTATTTTACTTTATAGCTTGCAGTAAATGAAAATATATAAGAATGATCTAAATTACTGTATACTTCTATAATCTTTGATAATAAATTTGTGTAAGAAGATTCTCAACCTTAAAATTAAAAACGTTTTGTAATACGCAAAATTTTCTAATTAATTAATTTTTCATTCAACATTTTATGTAAGTGAGACTATCTCATCCTAGCATCAACAAGTTCAACTAGCTCAAGTTTTTTAAGTGTGGAGTGTTGTGATACTTTAAGTTTACTTCTTTAAAAACACACTGTTTTTCTGTGTGTGAAGCATGCACCTATAATAATGTTTTGAACTTAACTGAGGTCACTAGCTTTCAAATTAGAAATCATCTCAACTGTCTTAAGAAATATGAAATTTCTTCTTATATTAAATAATTACATGAAGTGTAATTATAAAATAATTGAAATATATTATGAGGGATTTAAAATTCTCTATAAAACTTACATAATAAAAGTCAGATTTTCAATTAAAATGTTTAGTTTTAATCGTGCTTTTATAATAGCTTCTAGCCTTACTTATGTGACTGAAAGCAGAAATTCTGTGTTAATTGTGACATTTTTCCCGCTACTGTTCAATATGTTATTTTACATAGTGAATGTTTTCAATTGTACCGTGCTATACAGAGGTTCCAGAAACATCTAATTTTCTTCACACTGTTCATGATAGTTACAAGGGAGTAAACAAGTCCATTTTCCCATTCTTCAATAACACTTCAAGGAATCATGCTTTAAAGTTAGAGAACACTGGCCGTGTATAGTCACGGTGCGATTTGAAGGAGGGTGCCGTGGATCTCCCTAGAAAGTATGCTGCTTTCTGCTACGGACAGTGATGAGAAAGGAATGAAGATGTGAATATTCGACACAAAAAAATTGTAGTCTTGCTTGGGTTATTGCTTCTACTGCTAAGCGCGAGCCTTTAAGGACGACAGGATCCGTATCTCATGTGTTATGAACGTGTTTACGCATCCGAAACTTGTAAAGCCCTAGTGCTATGAACCATGTCTTTCCACTTCTTCCACCATGCTAACTATGGACGTACGTATATTCTCGCTGGTGTTTGCGTTCTTCTTTCATTTCAACAAAATCGCGTATTATGTTTCTGCGACTGAGACATCTGAGGGACGCTGGTCTTTCAAAGGTTCTAAGACTTCCTTTCATTGCAAAAAGATAGAGTATAATATGTCTTTTTTCTCGGGTCTGGACAGTGTACCTAAAGATTCGCGCCTCCGCGCAAAGTGCACAGCACTGCTGGGCGCAGTCCTGCCCATAACTCTGCACAGCGGACTTGGCAGCGGCGTGCGGCGATTAGCAGTTAAAGCAGAGGCATAACTTTCGGACCCGCAGTGCGGGCGGGCCCAGGGAAAAGAGGGCCCGTTTTTAGGGGATATTATTATTATTATTATTATTATTATTATTATTATTATTATTATTATTATTATTATTATTATTATTATTATTGTTATTAGTAGTAGTAGTAGTAGTAGTAGTAGTAGTAGTAGTAGTAGTAGTAGTAGTAGTAGTAGTAGTATAGGTTCTAATACTACTAGTGTTAGCTTAACACGTTTATAATGGGGGTCCGGATAAATGTTTTGCGAGCGGGCCCGCACTCATTTCGTTTGGCTAGTGAGTCAATGGGATAATTTCGGTGTGAAGAGCACATTTTTGAAACTTTGAAACCGTGCGTTTTTCAACAACATCATCAACAACAACACTTACAAAAGAAAAAAAACATTTTTAAATTTATGAGTAGATCACACGAGAAGAAATTACATGTTCCTGAAACACTCTGTATGCACCATTTCTTTCTAATAACAAAGCAATTTTGATAGTTCGTTGAGAGTCGAAGATGTTTTCTTAATGAATGTATCAACACATATGATTGTTTCTTATATATTTTTTTCCTGTGCATGAACAGAGACAGGTGCGAAGATGTCTGGCCGAAGGTCTTGTCAGCACATACGATCAAGCAGAACTTGCTGTACGTCTCATGGCTCTAAAATTTGAACAAGAGGAAGCAGTAAATGCAGCTAAGGAATGCAGTACACTCTATGCTGCCATATCATTTCTTCAGCAAGAATGTGAACTGTGTACAGGCAAATACCCTATGAAGGAGGTATAGTTTATTACATTCAATGTCAGTCAGTATTACAGTCCAAACGCGCACGCCCCCCCCCCACACACACACGCACACAGAGGCACACACACACATACTCATACAGACACACACACACACACGCATACTCATACAGACACACTCACACAGTCACTGACACACACCGACACACGCAGACACACACAGGCACACACAGATATAAAAAAAATATTATTTGAACACAATTTCTTGAATAAGAAATAATTTTTGTGTCTTCATGAACATTAATCGACTTTTTACTGAAGAAAAAAATTGTGTATGTGTGTGTGTGTGTGTGTGTGTGTGTGTGTGTGTGTATGTGTCTGTATTTGTTACGTTGGCCCACATTATAGGGGTGGATTTTTTAAAAATCATTTTTTATGTTCACATGCTCTATTTTTTTATTGTACTTTAATTTAGAAGTATCTCAAATATTTCTCTATTATTTTCTATTTTTTTTAGTGCGTTAAAAAGTTATTTCACGTTACTGAATATTTCGCTTCCCTCACAAATTTCTTTCACGTATTATGTATACCCGTCTCATAATTCTCTTTTTCCAAATATTTAGAGAATCTCAGACTACTAGTTACTTGAGGTAACTCACGTACGAAATAACTTCGCAGCAGTAATTCAATACATACAATGCGTGTGTGTATGTGTGCGCGTGTGTCTTGCTGTCAAAATGATATTTTATCCAGAAGCGTATAATGTGCGACTTTGGAAAAATTAGTTCACTGATCTGTGTATAATATATGTTTTTGTTTATTTTTAGATGGTATCAATGTTAAAATGTGTGCATCGTTGTTGCAAAGATTGCGCAAAGAATTATTTCACCATTCAAATAACAGACCGCAATATTGCTGATGCTGTTTGCCCATTTTGCAAAGAACCTGAACTTGAAAATGATGATGAAGCTCTAGAATACTTCAGTAATTTAGATATCCTTCTAAAAAGCTTTCTGGACCCTCCTGTTCATGAACTGTTTCAAAGCAAACTACGAGATCGCACACTTATGCAAGATCCAAATTTCAAGTGGTGTGTTCGGGTGAGTTATCTGCACACGAACTTGATTGATATTTTGTGTCATCCTTAAAAATTATTTATGTTGTTGTTTTCTTTTCTCAAAAATCTTAGTGCTCATCTGGATTCATTGCAAATCCCAGACAGAAGCGCCTTGTTTGTCCTGACTGCCGCTCCGTGACATGTGCATCTTGCAGAAGACCTGTGAGTGACCTGACTTCACTTAAGAACTTAACCACAGTTTTTACCTTTAAAATAATGAAATATTTCTTTTTCTTGGAAACTAAAAAGAGTTTTAGAATAGTTGCAGGCATTGTCCGATAATTAACTTATTTAACTAGTATTTTAGCAATATTTTATCTAATAAAAATACCCAAAATTCTTTTTATCTATCGATCTAATTAAATACGTATTGTGGCATTTTACACAGTGGGAGAAACAGCATGAAGGCATCTCTTGCGAAAAATTTGCTGAATGGAAAGAGGCAAATGATCCAGAGATTCAAGCAGAAGGGGTTGCCAAACACTTGGCGGAGAACGGCATTGACTGTCCAAAATGCAAATTCCGCTACTCGCTGTCTCGCGGAGGTTGTATGCATTTCACTTGCAGTCAGTGCAAATTTGAGTTCTGCTGTGGCTGTGGCAAGCCATTCCTCATGGGAGCGAAATGTGACGTCAGCCCCTACTGTGCCAAACTAGGCCTCCACGCTCACCACCCTCGAAACTGTCTCTTTTATCTCCGGGACAAGGAACCGAATGATCTCCAAAAGCTCCTTCAGGTACATTGTTTTTATAACCTCTGGTTTCTATAGTTTTCAGTGTTCAATGAAGTGAAAACACTTGCTTTATGTTCACAATGATTCACTGATTTGAAGGAATTCAATGTGACATTTGACACTGAAACACCGGCAACAATGAAGGCCCGGGAAGAAGGAGGGGCTGCCGTGAAATGTCTGGTCCAGCTCCAGAAGGAGACGCCAACTGGACTGATGGACACTGTCTGCAATGGAGATGTCATTGAGGGGCACGCAGGCTTATGCAGGTGGGTGTTGTTGTTTTTTCAATTAACCTTGCAACCCTCGCTAACTATTTTGGTTCAAAATGTTGTAAACTAGTTTGTGAAACATCTGTTGCAGCCTCTTAATTTCCTTTTAAGCTTTTAAAATTTCTGCATTTTTGGATTTAAATTATAATATACATGTCATTGAGTTCTTGCTATAATCTGTGATGAGCAACTCGCAGCTAATTCACTTGTTATACTTCATTTGCTACTTAAAAATGGATTTACAATGTAAAAGAATTTCAGTGACGTACGTAACATTCAAACTCCGAACACGCACCAACTCGAATTTTCAACCTCACCTTTTCCATGTCCATTAGTTCCAAGACACTTTACCACATAGCGTTCCTTGTCTATATATTTTCTTCTCATATTATCACTTCGTCCAAAAGAAAATGGACAATTTTAAACAAAATAGGCAATATTTAACTCTTTGTGGACGTTATCTTCTGCGCACCAATCCTTTATCGTAGCATTCTAAATCTAACTCTGTCCAGAAGTTTAGTCAAAAGATCAGCTAGCTGGTTGATCCCGTCGATGTGCTCCCGTTCGAGATTTTATTCCAAAAATCTTTCGCGGTTTAATGGAAGTGGCGAACTCGATATAATTTGATCTGCAATAATATTCTGGAGTTTTGACAATTTTACAGCACTAGCATTGTCGATGAAGAGTGAAGGAGATTATTATTTTTCATCTATTCAGACAGGAATATTTTCAGCCAAATTAACTCCTTTGCCCCTTTACTTGCTGCTATTATCTCAGCTTCTGTATTCGTCATTGCCACTGACTTCTGCAACTGACTGGTCCAGCACACAGCTCCATTACTGAAGGTTGCAATGACTCCAGTCGTTGAACGTCTTGTCTTCTTGTCACCGGCGTAGTCACCATCACTCTAGGCCAGAGGTCCAACTTGCAAGGCCTCGAGGGCCACAACTAAAACTTTTAAGATGGTTGCGGGCTATGCTTTCATTACTCGTCTAATCCACCGTTTTGTTGATCTCGGCATTTTGCTAGTCTGGTCTGGAAGGCAGGATGAAACCATGCCTGATATCAGGCTCTGCCATGCATAACGCAGTGAAACACCTTGGGATGATTTTGAATTTCTGAATTAACTACAAAAAACTCCTTAAATGTAAACTGTTTTTACATTAAGGGATGTTGACTCCGGCGGGGCGCGTGCGCTAGGTGCAATTATTCTCGCCCGACATGAATGCAAAGTACTTTCCCGTTTGTCTAATAACCTGTCGCGGGCCGCAATAAATGGCATCGCGGGCCGCCAGTTGGACAGCCCTGCTCTAGACCTTTAAAACTTGTACCTTTCAGAAGAAAATTCCATGGATTACATGGATATTCATTTCATTATATTTCGATCTATTCTATTCCGTATATTCTAATCCGAACTATTGGATTTTCCATGGCTCGGAACTGCTTTGACAATAATACGACCTGTAACTGAAGTCAGGTACATCAAAGGACCTACCGCCCACGATAAGGAACCATGGCTGTGACCTGTCCTCCTCCACCGTTGTCTTCGCAGCTAATTGGAGTAGAAACCCCATTCGACCAAGCCATTCCAAATCTTTCTAAAACGTTCAGTGTGTAGTCTTCTTGATCGATTACTATCTATCCATCTTCATTCTGCTGTATTCTCATAGCCGAGAAGTACCCATACTCCCAACTTTTCTAGTTGTGTGAAAGTATTTCCCACAACCCGCTGCAGTATTTTCATGAATTTTTTGAGTTCACCTATATCAATGGCAGCAGCCATATCGTCATTCCGAAAAGTAGAACAAACATAGATCCCTTGTCTCTTGTGGTAGAATAGACACGGATTAGGACTATTGTGTTTAAATCCAGATTTCTTCATAAACGTCTTGAACCGTTCGTTCCAGCTACGTACGCCATTCAAACGTTTCTTCACGCCCCACACTCGTTCAGCATTGTCCTCAAAACCTTCCGGCTGTTCCATATACACGTATTCTTCAAGCATGCCGTTCAAGAACGCTGTTTTCATGACAAACTGAGCGAGCTTCATTCCAAATGCAGTAGCCACCGCTAACAAGGTCCGAATGGTTTTATATCGTGCAACTGGGCTGAACGTAGATTCGTAGTCAATTCCCTTTCTTTGTACGAAACCTTTAGTACACATCAAACTTGAAGCGGATTTTTTCTCTAACTAAACGTGTCTGGTTGAAGACCCTACGATTATTCAAGAAAGGACTTGCACATCTTTCGGACGTTCCGCCAACATCCAAATATCATTTTCCTCTATAGAATCCAACTCTTCATTAAGCGTCTTTGGCCACCCTTCTTTGTCAGGAGACTGCAGTACTTTAAGGTACAAAATTGGGATTCTTGTTTTCAGTAACCGTCGATCCAGCCATGTACACAAAATCTCCGCTGATCATCCATGCTGGGCTCTTGGATTCACGTTTGTTTCGTGTAGTTTTGCCTTCTCCTTTGACTTCTTCTTCAACTAGAACAGTACTTCCTATCCCGAGCTGAACGCTGAAGCTAATTCTTCAGCCATACACCATTCTTCCTCCCTTTTGTCAACTTGCTGGCTACTTTTATCTTCTGTACATCGAATGCGGCGAGTTCTTCACATGAAATTTCAATACTTTCGTTATTGATGGGCACGTCGCAGATACGTTCAGGCTTAAATTTCACATCGTGTCTCGGAACAAACTTAATTTGCGTCGGAATCCACACCCTGAATCCATTTCTGTCGTATCCATATCTCTCGTCTTCGTATTCAATGAGATGTCCATGAACCACTTTGCCATCGATCTTTGAGCGGAAGTTCTTGTTGATGTGCCCTTAACATTCTGTTCAGAAGATCTTGAAACTGGTGTCTGAGACTCCCCCCAGCCCGTCCATGCCACAATTCATAGGGAGACTTGTTTTCAATTGACTTTCCAATGCGATTCAGGAGGTATTGCATGCCTCTGTCCACAGTCTCTTTGACAACTTACTTGTTTTGTACATAGAACGCGCGTCTTCGACGTTGATTCGATTTTCACGCTCCGCAATACTTTTGCTGTGATGTGTACGGCGCTGTAATGCATTATTCTATGACCCCGTTTGCCAACAGTTTAAAAACTTTCTAATTGTCAAATTATTTCTCTCCATTACACCTCAGCTGCTTCATGACATGTCAATTCGTCCTGATTTCATTAAGAAAGTATTTCAAAACAGTGCAAACTTTCCTTTTTCTGCTTCAGAAGAAAATTCGACGATACTTACTAAAATGAGCTTCAAAACTCACGTAGTATCGTGACTCTCCGACAGATTCAGTTGGCATGGGTCAGTTCACATCGGCGTGGATTTGTTCACCAGTTCGATTCATTCGTTTCTTGAATGGTAACCTATACATTCTGGAACTCGAGAAAACGTGCGCAGATGATATTCTTTCCCATACGTCACATACAGTTTTTCCTTTTTTACTAAATAAATATGACACCTCGACTGACATTTGCAGTGACATGGTCTTCAGTGCTGACACTTCGATCATAAAGTCTCGTAGAAAAATATTTTCTTGCAGCTGATTTCACGGAGAACAGTTGAACACTTGCTTAAGGAACGTACAAGACGTTTTCCAGTACAGCCTTCGACCAAGCTTTACTCAAACGCACTTAAATGTTCACATTTTTCTGTCGATGAGGCATCATATTTACATCTCTTTTCACGAGAGAGATCTTTTCAGGAGCAGCCAATTTCTCGTACGATGTAGAATGCTGGTTATTCGCGGTGATGTGATTTGTGGTCCCAACGTCCCAGAACCACTTGACGGCTTCAATAAAGTTATCGACTGCTGCACCCATGGCATGCGTCAAAAACGCCATACTTCCATCAGATCTTTTTTGTTTTTGTTTTCAGTGCCATCTGCCTTCTTCTCCGGACACTCTGCTACCCATTGAGCCAACTGCATGCATTTGTCGCATGGTCACTTTTGTTTTGCACTTTTGTTCTATTTTGGTTGAACATTCTTCTTTGATTCGTCACTTTTTTGATGAGGCTTCTTGTTGGAACCGCATGTAACAAACGCAGTCGATTCAACTTTCCCTTGATCATGCAATTCACACTCACAGTTTGATTTTACGCCAAAATCGTGTCCAACAAGTTTTTAAAACTGTCATACTCTTCCCCCAACGTTGATATAATTCGACCATTCAAAATTCTCTCAGGCACAGAATTTAGTTGACTTTTTTTAAAGTTCATCATATAAATTCACGAAAAACTTCTGCAACTTCGCGACATGCATACTGATGTCTTCTTTGCCGTCGCGCGTCACTAGGAAAAATAATTCTATCAGGATTCAGTCCTTGTGTACCTGTTGCGTTCGAACCGCGCCCTTAATTTTGTCCAAATCTTATCAGCACCGATGCACGTCAACACGACCTCGGCAAAATGTTTTCCGTAGCGCATCTGCTACCAAACTTGCCGCTTTGGCGATGTCGTTCTTCAGTTGGTGAAGAGTTGCTTTTTCTTCCACGGTCGCGTCATCTGCCAAAACTGGACACACTCCCGAACCGTCAACTCTGTTGCTACTTAAAAATTGGTTTACAATGTAAAAGAACATCAGTGACGCATGTAACATACAAAATACAAACGACTCGACATTCCAACCAAACCTTTTCCAAGACACTTCGCCAGATGGCGTTACTTGTTTGTATTTTTTTTCTTTTCATATTAACAGAAAAATACTAGAAAGAAATAGAATGAAAAACCTGTACAAATTTAAGATACTCACAAACTAGTTACATGTTGCTAAATCTTTGTTATTACAGGATGCACTATATAGAGTATTTAAGTATGATGATCTGGAAGCACAAGTTGGATCCTATATGCATTTTAAGCAATGATGATCTTGAAACACTTGTTAAGAGAGCTCACAAGCGTCTGCCACCCAACCCCTACGGAACGCCGGAACAAGTCTTCCGGGAAAGGTTGCTCAAGGTACTCATTTCTCTTCTTATGTTTTCTTTGCTTCTCTCAGGCCACACTACATTGAATATTTAGTGGATCTCATTTCAAGAAACAAGCTGGATCCAATCAGTATATTTGACCTGGTGGATGTTCAGCAAGAACTCAAACGCAGAGGCAAAGCCTTGCCCGCTAGGCCAATCAACTCAACTGATGAACAGTACAGGATCATTTGCTCTAAGGTCTGTTACTCTGGGTGCTTAACTATTACTTCATTGGAAATGCTCTATTGTAGATAGAATTATAAGTGCATTCAGACATTTGTAAGGTATTAGACATGTCATGATTGATAAGGAGTTAACAAAGAATATGTTTTATTGAATTTTATGTACTCGTACTTTATTTACAAACATTACCAGCAAAGCATGAAAGAACAGTATAACCATTTGATTTTAGAGCATCATAAAGAATTCACTTCTTTAGTTTGCATATATGATTTACGGTCCATTTATACTGTCTAATTACACAACTAAATTCATATTCCTTAACAAATGTAAAACAACTAATGGTGTTTTGACAGCACGCACATTATTTGTAACTGTTACGTAATTTTATAATTCTACTTGAACCCTCTAACGTATTTCCATCTCACAAATTTTTTACCCACACTGGAATTCGAAATCAAACACTTCAGGCAGTTAGCATACCCATTACACTCAACAAATCAGTCGGGATATTAACCTATTACACGCTTTAAGCTGAACATTTGCAATTTTCGAAAATTCTGAATTTTTAATGTAAATCAATCGAGTTGGAGTAAAAAAGAGAAGTTCACAGATTTGAAAAGATATGTGTACTTAATTTTTTTTAAATTCTCACTATCTCACTCAAAAAAACTCGATCCCGACACACATTTTCAATATGTGTTACCTGACATTGTTTAAAGATCTAATTTCGAAGAACAGATTTCATTAAGAAAACGAGTTACACTGCTTAAACTTTCTCGCATTGTTGGGAATGATTACGTAATATTATATTTGCAATGTTTGCCTTCACTCGAAAAAGTCCAAACAAATTCAAACGAAGCGCTTGCAGTACTTATCTGCAATATTTTCGATAGTCGGAACTTGTAGCCCTTTTTTCCTTCCACAATAGAAAAATTTCGAGAAAACAACTTATTTTTCAAATGAATGTGTATGAACTTTCTTAATTAGTTATTTTTTAGAACAGATTTTGTTTAAGACAAAAATATTTTCCATTTTGTAGTTCTAATTCTAAATTTTTGCAATTTTCGAAAATACGGATATCAACGAAATTGAGACTTGCGCTATTCTTTTAAGCATCCCTTATTCTATATAAAGAAAAATATTGGAACGGTTTTTGAGGATTGTTTTTTTTAGAATTGCATACATTCAAAGCGCAAATTGTGCGAAAATTACTCTTTTTTCAAAAACAAATTGTATAAGACATTTTTTACAGAACTGATTTTTCACAACAGATTTTGTTTAAAGCAAAAATCTCTACTTCCAATTTTGTAGTTTTAAAATGTAAACTTTAAGCAATTTTCGAAAAAAACGGAAAGATGGTCGAAAATTGGACTAGTGCCATATTTTTACCGTGTCTTATTACATAGGAGGGGGGAATTAAAAAATGGAGCGTTTTTTTGAGAATTTTTTAAAACTTCCCTTTTTTCGCACTCAAAAATTTCAGGAAACTACTCATATTTTCGAAAAATTGAAAATGAAATTATTTTGAAGAGATGTCTTTACGGAACAGATTTTTTAAGAAAAAAGCTCTATTTTCAATATAGTAGATGTAGGAAGACGCTCTAAACATTGCACTTTTGCAATTTTCTAAAAGTCTGTGGTTTCAACGAACATGAGACCTGCACTATTCTCTTAAGCGTCCTTTACGATATCCCTCAACAAAATTTAATACTAACAAATTGGACTAATTTTTTTGAAAATTTTGTAAATGTTGAGGCTTTATATGCAGTACTCCGCCAAAAGTTCAAAATGTGTTTCAAATTCAAGGGGTGCGACATCGGTCAAATCAGTTGGGTAATATAAATGTTGGTGCTTATGGTTTATCCTCTAGCGATGTTCATAGACACGCGGACAGACAAGCGTGTTGCCGTCAATCGACTTTTCGGTTTCAGAGATCTACCAAAAGTGGATTCTGACTACAGAATTTTCTATACGCCACATTAAAGGCATACTCTTCCAAATTAAAGCCGTGGTATCTGATTTCTAGGCATTTAGGATTCTCGAAGGTTCCCAGGGGACTAAGGAATTTAGAGGAAGTAATTTACTATGAATTGGATTAGATACATCCACTTTTTCGTTATCAGAACCCGGCAATGAATTTTTTCTGCCAAAAATCCGCCAATTTTTTCACAGTATTACATAACTTTCACTATACTATGTATATATTCCGCATGTACATACGTAGTATACTTTGATGAAACATTTTCTCACTGGAAGTTTTTCGTATCTCATCTTCGTAACAGTCACTGTTGAGTTGAAAATACGAATACGAAGATACGGACACAGGTCAATTGATTGTAAATTATTAATTAAAATGTGCCCTTTTTTATCATTTGAGTTGAATCGGGGTCATGAATTTTGGGCAAACAAAGAATCATTTGATTACTTTGATTATTAACCGAGATATGACGAATTGAAGTAAAAAAAAAGTTTTAAAAAATTATACGATAAAATATTTAGTGTTTATTATGGCCTTCAATTACCGTTATTTGAAAAACCATGTTTCTATAACAAAAGAGATTCATTTTGACATGCTGAAAGCTATAGTATTAAAAAATTGAATTTACAAATTTGTTAAAAACATCATCAATATGGTTTTTTGCTGGCTCGAGCACAAATGCCCTTCTTAATACGAGCGATTGCAACTCCTGCCTATAAATAATTTTTCGAATAAAAAACTTTTGGATTGAAGAGAATTTGCCGTCCTGAGGCAAGTGCCCACGCCTAAATCCACCACAATATGGCAGAATTCCCAGAGCTCAAGATTCCATGCACCGATTTGATTTCTCCCTATAGTGCCTCATACAGTTAACTGTTTTCCTTTCTCGCTACGGAGTAGAGAGAAAGTTATGTAAAGCTGCGCGAAAAAACTGCGAATTTTCGGCAGAAAAATCTTTTTACAGAGCCCTGGAAACGAAAGTATGGATAAATTAAGTTGCTAAATTTAGAAGGAAAAAAAAAAACAAACAAAAAACAATCCTGTAACATGCGGTGTAGCCAGAATCTTTGCTTTGCGGGTCCTGATTCTGAAAAATTGAATGACGGCAAAACGGGTCTGTCCGTCCGTCCGTCTGTGAGCAAAGTTAGCGGCTAAACCGTTCAGCCAAATTTCTCCAAAATTGATATTCCTCAATATCTGACTATGTCGCGGCTCCTTGAATTTGAAACCGATGTTTTTATTTTGGGTGGTACTGTAAATGACCCCTCTGAAACATTTCTCAAATTTTCAAAAAATAGCTCCATCGTTTTTTATTAAATTTTGTTTGATAGTTTTAAGGACTTTTAACAGAATGGCAAAGGTCTAATTTTCGTTAAAAGCCCCGTTTTTTTGAAAATTGCAAATGTTCACAGTTTTTGTCTTCCTACAACTAAAATAGTAAAGATAATGATTTTCCCTTATGGGGTCATGACTGAAATAAGATGATTTTTTTTATGTAGCACAAAAAATACAACTCTTGTACTTCAATTCTGTGTGATTAGGCCATTTTAAAGGCTAAGAGAGGGTTTTTTAATTTCTCCAGTGCAGGGTTTAAAGATCCTCGGAGGAGCCACGCCCTCTACACCTCGAAGAGTATCGTTTAGTTCTGTTTACATGTTTTTTCGAGAAAACGCAATTTGTATTTCCCGGCAATGTCGGCATGCTCATTCTTTTACTACGATGTTGCTAATATTAGCAACTAAAATTTAATTTATATTTGCATTATTATATCGTTTTTTTTTTGTTTTTTTTTGAAAACTTATTGCGATTTATTAGTTGCATATTTTACACACGAACATCTTTACATTTGTCCTTGTTTGTTGTTGTAAAATGCACAGGATGTGATTGCTTATCTGCCAGTATATATAGTTCACACAGAATAGTTGACAAATCATCATCCAGATCCCCATTTCATCCAATAAGTCTATGTAGATTTTTTTTATAATATTGGTAGAGGTCATAGTGCTGTGGGAAAATTTTCTCAATGAGTATGAAACCTTTAGGAGATAGTACATATTCTAAGCATCTTTCCTTGCTGATAAACAAAGGCAGAAGTATTACAAATTAGGAACGTGTGAATCCCATTGCTAAGAGACTAAGAACATCATTGAGAAATGGTGAAAGAATGGCCTGCAAAAGGGTGACTTTAGGAGGACACAAGGAAGGCAGTCTAAAAGAAGCTATAATAATTAAATTAACTAATTATTATAGACATGACATTATCAATACCCGATGTACCTCAGATGAAACAAGCAGTTTATGCCACATCAGGCAATATATGTCTACTGATGCAAAGCCACAACATGGTACTTGCCCAAAAGAAGTCTCATCATGGTACTTTTATAATAAACAAGTTGTTGAAGGTAAAAAACCTAACAGTTATAAGAAAATGAGCTGAAAGTTATCCTCAGAAGTTGTGAAAATTTTTCCAGTTTATCAGAGGCTTGCATCTGCCCAGTTCCTGAAGCGCTGTGCCAGAGGACAAACACTGAACCCAAACAAATCCCTTCGTAGTGTAGTTCGGAAATACTGCCCCAAAGAAGTGCTTGTAACGACGAGTGAATCAGTTTCCATTTTTTCAGCATTTTTACTTGTTGAAAACATTGCAGTTACAAAAGTAAAGCTCAGTGAACAAAACCCATAGTGACATTTGTTTTAACAAAAGTTGATTACTTTTGTGTAATTTTGGGTGAAAATATGGGCAAGAAAGTACGTGGTGTTTTAGCCCCACAAGTTTGAACATTCAATAAATTTAAAAAATATGAATCATAATGACAAAACTAAATCTAAAGAATAATTGGCAATTTACAGAAATAGAATGCTTATTAAAAAAAAGGCAGAGTATGCATTGTAAAATTAAGTATAAATAATTGAAAATTTGCTGTTTCATATACATACTTTTTGACTACATGGGGAATATGTGTATTCCCCATATTGATATTCAGTCCTTGGTTACAAATCAAGAAATAAAAAAAATAATGGAGCATAAAAGAAAAAAAAGTTTGATAAGAAAATGTAAGAGAAGTGGGCACTATACCTAACAGACAAGGCTAGATGTAGATTAAATTTAGGGAGTAAAGCTTCATGGCCGCTCATGTAGTTTTCTTCAAGACTTTGTGTTTGTCCTTTTAGAGATGTAACTTGGAATTCTATGTGCCCTGTACTGTGTGTGATTGTATGATCAGTTGCAAAGCAATAATTGTTTCTTTCCATTTCTTTTAAATCAAGCTATTGCATTTGTTGCATTCATATTGTTGAGAGACTACAAAATATTGAAGATACACACAAATACTCTTTTTTGTCAATGTTCACTGAACATTTTAGACTGTTAATAACATTCATTTTTGCATATTTTCAGACTAATTTCACAGACATTTTAATTGTACCTTCATCACTGACACTATTTTTTATCAGATGTTAAATTCAACCTTAACACCAAATCAATATAAAAAGTAATATTTGATGTTATAACAAAACCTGCTTCATTCTGCCTCTTCCATGCCCCAAAACCCACCCAGTAGAACCAACTGCACAGCACTGTATTGTTCTCTAGAGGCTGCAATGTAATACATGATATTTCATGTTTCAGGTTGTTCAAGAAGAAATTCCCATGGACTGACCATGCTTTGGGTTAATAATGAAAGAAATCTTTTGTATATTTCATCTTTTGATTTTGTACAATGCATAACTATGCATTATTGATATTAGAAGTAAGGCTTGTTTTGCATTTTAGCATTAGTTAATTGATGTCAGTTTGTTTTTAAAACAATCAAATGTTTTCAGTTTCTTTTACAAAATTTCTTATTGAGATTACAAAACATGAATAAAATTCATATAAATTACATTTTTCCTACAACTGTTAAAAATTGTTCCAAAATATTTATAATGTTTTTATACAAAATTATAAAACAACATTAAGACCTTTATTCTCATTCTACCAATTAATCCATTTATTATTCAAAGTACACTTAATATTAATGGTGCCTGAGAAATAATATTTATTACATTAAATACAAAAATATATTAGAAGGAAATCTGAACATTGTACAGGAATTTAAAACTAAATGCATATAAAAAGTAATAAATATTGTTAGAGATTCATTCTAGCACATCAGTGTGCATAGTTAAATTGTTGCCCTAAATGGGAAGACACATTACTTGAAGATGGAGATTCCATCACCATTATTATAGTGGAGCATTTCATTCAGTAAAACAGTGTTAATTATTCAAATACCCTTAACACTTATAAATCCACTTTTTTATGAAAACATGAGCCAAGATATATTACAGCTATTTGTTTTACAATTTTCAATGCAAAGTAAGAAATACTACAACTCATCATGAATATCTTTATGGAAAGCTTGAAATGCTTTATGATTTTTCACATGTTTTGCTGCTACTGCCACCAGTCGTAAGAATTCATTCACATCAAATGAATAGTTTGTAAACTTAGCATGAGCCCCACCATCTGGATGATGTCCCTACAAGACAAATAATAAAGAAATGTATTAGGTATTATTCAGAAAAAGTATTTTATATTAATTTTAAAATGAAAAATGAAATGGAAGTCAACCATTCTTTCTTTAAAATATTCAAAATTATCACAAATTCCCAACCAAAGCAACACTTGAATTATTTTAGTTTTCATTTACTATTACATGAAAACAATTAAAACTGATTTACAGGACAATTATTACATTTTACCTGATCTTGTTGTTCTAGTTTACTTTTATCTTGCCATGTAATATACTTAACACCTCTTAAACGAGCAAGATCCATGTAGCATCCCTCATCTTCACAATTGTACCTGAACACACATAATAATAATAATAATAACAATAATTTGTGTATCTTATTAAAATTGTAAGGAAAAGAAAGAAGAAAAAAGTCCTTACAGCTCAAAAACAACAGCCCAATCAGGAAGAAATAACAGATGTGTCAAACCAGCACCATGAATTCCAATAAAAATATCAGTATTGTAAGTGATTTCTAACTGCTGCTTAAACTGAAGTTGCCTATTGTAGATAACCTGAATAAGAAGAACAAACCAAGTTAGATTGGTAGATTGAGCTAAGACATAGAATTTGAAAAGCCTGCTTAATCAAGCTTGCCCTTTTGACTTGGTAGTCTTCATTTTTTTTGAGAGCTGCCAAAAGTTCATTTTCATTTAGAATGTTTCTGTATGTAGTATTCCTGGACAGTAATGTTATTTGAATTTTATTATCAAAACGTTTATGTAAAGGAACTTTAAGTCTATGCAAAATATGTTTTGAAAATGCATGAAAAAGGCCACTTTTTTCACAACCCCAAATCTGAAAAAATACATTTATAAGTTATTAAACATCACTTCATTTTAAAATAAAACAGAAAGTGTTCAGTAAATCAGAAAAAGTTACTTACAATAGGAGTATTGTAAAACAGACCAAATATCATTCTTGGTAGCAGAGGAAAAACAATATTTTTGAAGCATACTGTGTCCCCACGAAATGTCTTAAGGTCCCAAACAGGATGATTAGTAAATGCCTCCCAAACAACCTCGAAGCTAGATTGATACGTATAGCTTTCCCAGATCAGTATATGCACATCACTGGAAAATGTACTGGGATGTGTCGAATTCATATGTAGTGATGCATAGAGATTCAAAAAATCACAGAAATGATGGTACATATTAACTGCTAAAATACATCAAATGTATTAAATAATTTAGTAATACTGCTTTCAGTTGGAATACTTTACAATATTTCACAGATTAATATTTTATTGCTTACTTGCATCAATTTTTAAAACAAATGTTGGTTTTTCAATGACAACATCACAATCCTTTTCTACAATGGGTCTTCTGGAAAGTTGTGTAAAATATCGTAATTCAGGTCCCCATGATTGAAGAGGACTTATGTGATCGCATTCTTCATCCAATCTTGACTTATGTAATCTGCATTTAAGAAATATATAAGTGGAATGATTGGTAGATAACAAAATGCCTAATGGATTTTAATGACAACAAACTTAATATTTTAGAGATCAATGGATTTTAGTCATATTTTAATAATAGATAACTTGTAATGTCCCATAGATGGATTTTCCCATCTTATTGCTAATTAAATGCTTAATGATACACATTAACATCTCACCACCATCCACCACAAAAAACAACACAAAACATGGTGCAGGATGATAGTCTATGCCTCATCATTGGATTATATTATTAGATTATCATTGAATTAGCTTTGACAAGGAAAACATACATTTCCAAAACATTAGTAAACTAGTAACTACCATATCTGTGTGATAAACCCTATTCATCTCTTTAACTTAGAGAAGGAAAAGGCGGTCCAAATATTTACAATTAAATTATTATTGAATAGCTGACAACAATAATTGTAAACACTAAATATTATAATATATAATTAGGAAGTTTTGCACAAAGATCGTTTCAAAAACCTGAGTTTACTTGTGCATGCCCCTAAATTAAGTAACTTGGGTTCAATAATCGTTTAGTTACATATATATTTAGCAAAAAAAGGAAAAAATTAAAACCTTTGTAATTTAATATATTGTTATCAAAATGAAATGGTACACCAAAAGTAAAGAATAATTTTATAAAATATGTATAATTTGCATTGTCTCTAGTGAACTCACTTTAAACTAACTATTGTTAATGCTTATATTTAGATTTTAAACTGCATCAAACATTGATGCAGATGCAATTGTAGGGCTGTTTACTTTGCCTTATAAGTTTTAGAATAAATGAAAAACCCCAGAGCACTTTAACTTTTACATTAAGTGGTTAATATAAAAATATAACTTAATCATAAACTATATACTTACTGACAATATCCTCCAATCTGCCCTTCTTTTAATACATCCATTTTGTACCTGATAGGCTCAGAACAAGAACTCAGGTCTGTAAAGTTTATCATTATATTGCGACCCCTACAAAATCGCAAATGCTTACTGCATTCTAAAGATGAATCGTCCTAAAATATTAAAAGAACAATTACAAAATTTTAAGTTAATAATTCTGGATGAAGTTTCCAGAGTACCTACCACGAATGTTGGTTCACATATAACCATCATTTCTTGAAGCTGGTCTTTTATATATCCAAAATCCCCCTGGGAGTAAAATGTATTCAATTGATCTTGTTTGGTCTTCACCCATCCTTTATGATCTCCTGGGCAAGATGGCCTGGAGTATGAATTTTGTGCTCTGCAACCATGTTCATACCCCCAGCATACATTTTTATCCAGTTCATCCTAGATAAGCAAAATGTCATTGAGGTTACATGATTTGGTGATCGATCCACTGCAGAATGCTTCTGATAGTTTCCTACCTTATATGGGCACTTTTCATCCTCCTTACATTTTTCAGCAACTGCTGGGTAGTTACTGAAATAAAAAGGTAGGTGTTCCTTCGGTAAATTTATTTCGGAAAAGTTAAAAGCATAATTTTGTGTAATGATTACTAGTAAACCAAAGAGAATCTGGTATGTGAAAATCCGACGTATACACCATTCGTTCTGAAACAAGAAAAATAGTTAATCATCTTTCTTTCAGCATTTCTTTACTATTTGCGCATAACCTTGACTGTGTTATAAATTCACCATTTCTACCCTCGTCATTCTTCACTTCAGTGTCACGTATTTTTTTAACTGCCAAGGCTTTCATGCATGTTACTCAAATTCGGTCAACTTCACAGTGGCGCAAATATCTAATTACACAAGTGCTCGCACGTGTTACTGAAGCCGGTCAAAAAAATAACACAACCCATGGCGTAAATGTCATGAAATTGAAATAAAATGAAACTGCCTTGACAAAGCCTAAAGGTTATGGAAGGCGCGCGTGGGCGCGACGCGGAACCTCGAGGAGCTTTTACACTCCAATTCTATTACAGTAACGTCTGACTTTTTGCCAGCTAACCAATCGGAAGCGTTATTCTGACATATTTTTGTTCATATTGAAACTCTCGATTGGGTAATTGTGTATCCGCTGATGGAACATCAGAATCATTATTCCTAAATTGGAGAACTCATATAATTGTTTTCCGAACTGTCAAAATAAGACAGGCGCGCATTCGAACTTCTGTCGTTTTTCATTTGGGGAGGGGGTCACATTATTCAGCACAAAATTACGTGTTGTGAATGATGGATCAGCCAAAACAACGAATGACTCCTCTATAAATGACACTCTCATCAATGGGGAGAGAAGAATCACATTTATTGTTGTTTTTTTTAAATTAAATTTACGACAGGAAAAATAGCGATTGTATGTACCATAATTGGAATGTTCAAATAAGACTCACTACTGTCAAATATAGTCTTAAACCAGCAACGTTTTGCTGTGCGCGCCTTGATCTAATTAGCAAGAGACGAAAACAAATTTTGCTTTCGGAGCAGAAGTCCTTAAATCGTTCTATGTAGATGATTTGCTTTATTCCTATAGTGACGTGTTATTTTCTAAGGAGAATTTACATAATTATTTGACATTTTAACAGCAGAAAGCTTAATAATAAATTAGTTTTCTAAAAGTAACATGAAATAATTACGAAGCCATGACTGATCATTCTCAAGGTACTCTTCAAATCTCGCGCAGTGAACTCAAGTTTTAAGCCTTCGCCGCCTCCAGGTGCAAGTTTGATGGGCACAGTGCGTTGACTGGTTTGGCGGGAATAGTGACGGCAGTCGCAATGGAGACGTACAACGGCGCGGACGGACGTGGCAAGTGTTTCACGAATCGCAGGCTCCAATTGATGCAAGAAAACGAAGTGTCACAAAGCTCCGCCTCAGGCGAAGACTATACAAGTAAGGTAAGAGCAGTTCAAGGAAACATGTTGAAAGAGAGCAAGACAGAGAAAGGGCAAGGTTGCCCATGGGTATAGCCAAAGCCTTCGTTAAATAACGAACAATCAATGAAGGCTTTTGTATAGCAGACCATGCAGGGCCGAATTAACTAAATAGGGGAAAGGGGCTAGGCTGACAAAGTTTGAGGGATCTAAAGGTTGTAAAAAAGTCAATGATATCATTGAAATTAATTTTTGTTGGGGACCCCTAGGCACAGCCGCTGCAGCCTCGTCTTAAATCCTACCCTGAGACCGTGTTATGGAAACCGTCAAGGACGCCAAAAAATCCAAATTTTTGCAGTTTTCGAAATTTTAGAGTTAACCATAACATCCACCTTTATAAGGGTATTTTTACAAGAAATTTAAAGAAAACATTTGGATCCATTTTTGAGAAAAATTTGAAAAAAGTATCCTGGAGTCTTCATGTAACGGATCCCCCCAATTTTTTTTTCTTTCAAAATTGCAGTTTCGACTCAGGCCACATGGACAGGGGTTTATTCAGTTTAGAAAAAATAACATGCATAGTTTAGTTGCTAGTGTTGTTCACATACACCGGACTGACGGACGTTTTGAAGAAAACAATTTTTTTTCGGAATCAGGGGACCCCAAAACGTGTATTTCCCTTGAAATATCAAAAATCGATTTTCCGTAGCGTTACAAAACTTTCCAAATACTACGTATATACGTATGTATTTTAATATTTCATCACATCTCTATAATTAAATCAACTATATTTTGCCTCTATTATTTATTATTCAATTCAATGGAGTGACTAGCTTTCGTTTTTACTAAGGTTTTGGGCGTTTGCATACTTACATTATCTCAGGGTTTCTCGTCTTTTCTCGTGCGCTAGAAAACACAGCTCATACGAGTATTCAGATGGTGATAATTTAATTATGTTAGGAAATATTCTGTTATCTATTTAACTAATCCTAATAAAAGATCAAACACCTTGTAATTTTTTATAAAATTATCAGCGACATGAAGTGCTGACTGTAGAAATACTCTTTATTTCAATATTCTATTTTGTTTTTAAAATTTGACAAAATATTATTGCATTTTCTCTACTGTTACCTGATTTAACGGAACCGAATATCAATTTAGAAAAACGATAATTTTTTTCTAACTTAATCTTATATCATAATTCAACATGTCTTGGCTTTGCAAAATTGTTTATAAAGTATTTTTGCAACTTATCGTTTAATTTTTCCTTTACGAAGATAGTTTAGCGATCATGGCGTTATGACGAGATCAGCGACTATTTCCTTATGTCCATGTTGGAGCTCTTCGTATTACCACACTGAATTTACTTTTTAAGTTTTGCCACTATTCGCTATCTCAATTTTTCACGAGTATTACTTTTTTCTCGCTAATCAATCGTAGTTCACTATTCCTCTATTCTCTAATACTTGTGGACCACATGTCCATTTTCTATCTCTCACAAACTCAAAACAACATTCTGTCTAAAGAGTTCGTTTTCACCTACGATATGTGTTAACAAGTTCACTTGTTTGATTGTTGTTCTTCGAATTGATGCATTATTGTCGCCCCTGCAACCATGCATCTAGACCTCTCTGGTCTTATATCAACAATGTCTCACATTTTTAATATCCTTTGTTTCCGATATTTTTTTAATTGTTCAAAATTCATTTAGTCAATACAATATTTTCATTTCCTGAAGTTTTGCAGTCCCGATGACTCATGATAATGTGTATCTTTACGTAATTCCTCTTATTTCACCTGTTATTTGGCATTAATATTTTTGCTTTCCGAATACAAAAATCCCTTTAGTTATTTTGCATTCCCTCAGTATACGGGAAAGTAAAAATTCACATACAACACACACACTCGCACGCACACACTCGCTCGCACGCACACACTCGCACGCACACACACACGCACACACACGCGCGCGCGCGCGCACACACACACACACACACACACACACACACTTTTTGCGAGTCACGCCCCGTCTCGCCTCGAAGCTCACCTTCTCAAGACTGGCAACTTCTGAAAGCTCAAACGTCTTCTTCAAACGTCCCAACACTGCTACAACAGGAGTTTAGCTTAATTTTGCAAATTTAGCAACTTTTTGTACTAGCAAATTCGAATTTCCTGCACTTCTTTCGATAGAATCTTGCAGAAGATATGACGTTACAATTTAACGATGGAAAGGCCGCGACATAGCAGATTGATATTCTCAGAGTAACTTCTCATTGTTGGGCGGCGTATGTAGATGAACGGAACGGAGTTTTACATTGATGAATGTGTTGATGTAGTACCTTTGAATGAATTAATTTTTTGTGCCTGATGCTCTACTATTGGTAGTAAGTTTTTCAAGTGTCGGCTGAGATATATTAATAAGGGCAGACATTGCGGTATAATAATTTTACGTAACTGTACTGATGCGAGAAAGTACGTGTTTTTGTAGCACCCGAAGTTTGTTTCTTCTAGCATAGTTTAATTAGTGGTGTTCCAACAGCACGTATTCTCTCGCATTATTTGTAAAGTCTACGAAGTATTACAATACTACTTGAACTTGGAAAAGTGTTTCCACGCAACAAAGATTATTTATGAACGCTTCATTTAAAACTTGGGCCCTTAGGTTTTTCAGACCATTCACATTGCACTACACTACCAGCCTCAAATCAAAACTTAACTTTATCGAAAACGAAGTTGAACATTTCCATTTGCAATTGTCAAAAATTCAGAGAATTTAATGAGTATTTCAATATCTAGTTTTAAATAATAGATTTCATTGCAAATATCTCAATCGTCAAAATTCTAGAACACGCAGATAATTTTGTAACCTTTCGTAATTTTAGAAAATACAGGAGATAAAAGAAAATGTGACGTGCTCCATTTTCGTAGGTGTACTCTGGCCTATTCGAGGGGAAAATTTAAAGAAAAAAAAATAGAAACCATTTTCGATAAATTTTTGAAAATTATTTGAAGTTTCATTTGAAGTACCTACACTCAAATGGGTCGGATCAAGTGGGCAGGATCTCGAGTTCGGCCAGATCAATCGTGTGTGTCAATTTGGAATTTAGGTGTTAGAAGTGAGTAAAATCGGGCAGAGACACATGTTTAGCCATACATCTTTTTTCCGGAAGAAGGATCCACAAAACCTAAATTATGACTACACTGCAATTTTTCTAACTCTCAGGGCTCTACTTCACGGTGACATTATGTCTGTTTTTCGTGTCTTTCTCCATTAGTTCGGTCCCCTAGATGTGGCATGATCGCCACGTATAACAGTGGTGTAAACTGCCACGAGTCACCGTGAAGTAGGGCCTTGACGGGTAGAGGTAGACAAATCGCAAAATCGTGTTATAGGAAGTAATTTACTACATTTAGTAGTATCTATTTTTTGGATATGTGGCATCACAATACAGTTTTGCTGACGAAATATCGCCACTTTTCGCTGCAGCATTACAATACGTTCTACGTAAGTACGCACTAGGCAAGAAAGTAAAATGTGTTTTCATTCCACCACAGCATTTGGTTATATTACGGTATGAAAGGGTGACAATCAATGAAGTTTAAATAGTGACGAGCAGAGATGTGTTGTTGGGCGAGAGGTACAGGCTGCGTTCGGGAGGGCATCAGGCGTCGCCGGTCAAGTCCACGTCGGCGTCGGCGCGCGCCTCGCCCTTGGCGGCGTCGCCCTTAGGGGCGTTGCCCTTGGGCCCGGCACCCTTGGGGGCGGGCGCGGTGGCGTCGCCCATCTGCGCCCCTGCGGCTACCCCTGCACACAATGCACACGCGCACACTTGATTCATTGAATGGCTGGTTAGTGATTCCGGACGTATCAAATGCTAAGGTCATTATGTACACGTAAGCTTCCGCGGCTCGAATCCGTAATTTCTCGGCTATCCGGGAGACGCCGCGTCGTTGGCTGGGAGGCCAACCACGTCCCGTCACAGCCCGTGGGCCCGTCGTTGGCTGGGCAAGCCTCCCAGCCAACGACGCGTCGCTCTCCGGTATAGACGAGAATTTATGATAAGGTCATTAGTTCCGGTTGGTTTCCGCATGTTTGCAACGCGGGAGGGGGCTGTGATCTTTCTCTTCGATGTGATCTCCCCCCTTGGGATCCCGCCCGACCTACATGTCGGCTTGTCGGGTTTTCCCCAACCAGGTGTCTCCCCTCAGCGGGGCTCCGCTCCACTCCCGACTAGTCTCCCGCTCCGCTCCCGACTAGTCCCTCCGACATGTGTGTAGAGTTGTGCCTGCAAGTGTGTGTGGTTTTGTGTGGGAGTATGTGTGTGTGTGTGTAAGGTAGGAGAGAGTTGTAGGTGTGTAGGTAAAGAGTGTATATTCTAAAGTTGCAAAAATGTATCATTTCAAATCTTCGAAATCGAAGATAAAATGTGGGTCTTTAACAAAAATCTGTTCTAAGTAATCAGAACTTTGAACAAGGTCATGTACAATTTTCATAAACAAGTAGTTTTAGGCGGCAATTTCTGCTTGAAATTAAAGCCAATTATTTTTAAGATTTCTCAAAAAACCTGTATTTTTTTTATAATTTTTTACGGACTTTAAAAGAATGGCCCAGGTTTAATTTTCATTCAACTAAATTTTCGACAATTGCGTATTGGAAATATATGGAGGAGACAATTAGATTCTTAATGTGCGACCCAAGTGGGTACGACTGAGTCGCTGCGTGGTGTAATGGGTGAAGTACTCCCGCGAGTTTGAATTATCCTGAGTTGCGTCTCGTGGAAAATTATGGTTGGCAACACTTGTGCAAGTTCATGTAGTAGGAGTAGTATAATATTGCGACACAGTTTCGATATGTGAGAATGTTGTGTGATGTTGTTGCCCACAAGTTTGATTTTTCCTGAGTTCCTTGTTTTCTTAGAACAAGTCATACACTTCTCACGTGGCTTGAAGCTGCAGAGTTTTCTTTTAATTTCTGCGCGCATTGGTAATACGGAATAATTAGGGGGCGGGAATTACTGATTTTCAATTTTTTTTCCTTTTCACTTTAGAACAAAGCTTTATATTCACTTTAGAACAAAGTTTTATTAAGAAATTCGTTTTGTGTTATCTCGAATGAAATGACCCATTTTTACGTCCTCTTTTTATTATTTTTTTTATTTTTCGTCGATTTCGGCTGATAAGTCATTTTTTAACATTTTATATCATTTTTAAATATTTTCACTGATTTAATTTGATTAATATAATTTTAATGATACTTGCTTCTAACAATATTTTTGAGGCGCAACAAATTTTTCATCAATAGAATTTCTGAGTAGCCTATTCGATTTCTTCGCTCAGTTCGGCCGATTTCGTTGATAAAGGCAAGAGATTAAGGCGATAAAGGCAAGTCCAAACCAAAAGTTTGCCAGCTGTTTTCCACTTGAACCAAAGCAGTCCTCGATTACATCAGTAAGATTAACAACAGCTGAGATTATAAGTTTGTTTCATGTGAAAGTGCGGGTTTTGATATTTTTTTTACGCTTTTTCGTTTCTTTTTTAGGTTGCATTTTTTAAAGCATTTAAGAGCGTTTTATTTGGATAATTTTCGTTTACTTTTTTTAGATATCAAATTCGCTAAACTACAACACTGTCGTAGTAATCATATTCCATCAGGTGACAGTATGCAACACTCACCTACAAAAATGGCACATTAATACGTGTAACATTATATTACACAACTCTTTGCCAAATGACATGTG
>BOPP01000032.1:7239795-7265938 GCA_017312745.1 Gryllus bimaculatus
ACACCTCACACACACACCTCACCCACACACACACACACCTCACACACACACACCTCACACACACACACATACACCTCACACACATCGTCGCGAGACATATGCCACCCCTCCTAATTCGTAACCCAACAGCCACCACTGCGTTTAGGGACAATGAGATACTTACACTGTAGTTGAGTGCAGTTCGGTGAATACACTAGGAAGTTTTTGCACAGCGAAGAGTTACACCAATCGACTGTCAATGCATTATCGATCTTCTGGGCATCTACAGTTCGAGTTTCGCATCACTAAGGAGCTTTTGCCCAACATCGCGTTCAGCGTTCAGCGTTCAGCAAGTGATGCGAAACTCGAAGTGCGCATGCACAAGAAATCGATAGCTAATGACGCACGATCGCGACCGTATCCAAGCAGTGCTGGGTATCAGGCGACACCGCCGAGAAAGACGCGAAAAACCGTGAGGTATTCCATTGTGAAGACTAGGCCTCGCTCGCTGAGAAATAAAAACCCGAGTATAACTGTCTAGTCGACAGAAGTATTATTCTGACAAAAATGAGGACGAGGCGAAGGGGGGCGTTACCTGCGGTTGATTGATTGATTGATTGTAAGCGATTCCGGGCGCGTCATGTACTCAGGTCATTGGTTCCGTAAGTGTAGTGCATGTTTTAGCTCGGGGATGTGGCGGTTGTCGTCCCGCGCTGTGTAGCGAGATTCGGCGCCTACCTATCGTCGGATAGCATTGTTTTCCCTAACCAGGTATCTGCCACGAGCGGGACACCACCCCAGCCGAGACAAACTCTAAGCTCCCGACCGGTCTCCCGGCATGTGTGACGGTGTCGTGCATGTTAGTGTGTGTGTAAAGGGTGAGGATAGGAGAAGGTGGGGGGAGGAAAGATCGCGCGCGGTCCGTGGCCCGTTTGTTAGGGAATTGCTCCAGCATTCGACTGGTGTTGATCGGAGAAACCAGGGAAAACTACCATTCAGAGCAGCCGGTCGCTAGAATTCTCCTCCAGACGAGAGAACTCGATCAAGCTACCCGGCTAGTGTGGAAAACGCTGCCACCGTCGGAAGTGTAACCCTCGGGTCTCGCGGTTAGAGACACGGCAGTGCCATCAGTTGGTGCCCTGAGCCACCTCTCCGGATCCGCCCACCGACATTCGCCTGGAGTTGATCGGAGAAACCAGGGAAAACTACCGATCAGAGCAGCCGGCCGCTGTAATTCTCCTCCGGACTGCGGCTGCATTCGACCTATCTGACAAGCGCGTGTCGACAATCCTGCCGGCGTCGGGACTCGAACGGTGAGCGTTACCTGCGGCGGGAGATCCTCATCCGTGAGCGGGACGGAGCGCTGCTCCACCGGCACTTCGGGCGGCTCTTGCTCGTCCCCGGCCCTCTCCAGCAGCACGCGCACCTGGTCGGCGTCCGCCTCCGCCCCCGCCCGCGGCCCCGCCTCCGCCTCGGCGGCCGCGTCCCGCTCGAGGCGCACCCAGCGGCGCGTCTGGAAGGCCGAGTGGATGTGGAAGAACTCGCGCACGTCGTGGTCGGACGCGTCGGCGGCCCACGCCAGCTTGGACAGCTCGGGCCGGTGCAGGTCCCAGAAGGAGTTGCGCTTGCTGAGCCGCTGGTCGCGCGCGCGCAGGACGCTGGGCAGCGCGGGCGGCCGCGCCGCGGGCGCCTTGAGCGCGATGGCCGCCAGCCCCGTCATGGCCACCTCGGGCCGCAGCGCCAGCTCGCGCCCGTACAAGCACGGCACCACGCGCGGCGGCTGCGCGCCACACGTTATTAATGGGTTTATTAGTGGCCAATTTAGTAATTGGCTTATTTATGGTCAACTTATTGTGTTATTAATGGCCAATTTAGTAATTCGTTTATTAATGGGCAATTTATTAATTGGTTTATTATTGATCAATTTATTAATTAGTTTATTAATGGTCAATTTATTGATCGGTTTATTAATGGTCAATTTATTGATTGGGTTACTAATTGCCAATTTATTAATTGGGTTATTAATGGGAAAATTATTAATTGGGTTATCAGTGGCCAATTTATTAATTGGGTTATCAGTGGCCAATTTATTAATTGGGTTATTAATGGCCAATTTATTAATGGGAAAATTATTAATTGGGTTATCAGTGGCCAATTTATTAATTGGGTTATCAATGGCCAATTTATTAATTGGGTTATTAATGGGAAAATTATTAATTGGGTTAACAATGGCCAACTTATTAATTGGGTTATTAATAGTCAACTTATTAATTGGGTTATTAATGATCAACTTATTAATTGGTTTTTAATTGAGTGTCTCCCGGGCACGTCAGCTGCTAAGGACATTAGCCCCGCAACTGCACGTTGATTATAAATTACTATACACGCCTGCTGTCAAATTAGATTTCGTTGCGCACTAATTTAATGGTTATTAATGATTTAATGAATCCAGAACTAGCTTTAAAACATTTAAATTTTTAAATATTTTAAAAGCTTTAAATGTTAAGGAGGAAAAGCGTTTAAAACCTCGATGGGGGTTGGTCGATGTATTTATTAACATGGATGAATTTTGAAAATCGATATCGGGCAACATAGATGTTTTGAAGTCGATGTCGCATCACTAGTTGGGACACGCACCGGAACATACATTCCAACTGACCGTCAGCATGACCGGTACTTCTGTGGACCTAGATTTCGAGTTACCTTGGTGACGAATGTTGAACACTAACTACATATCTAGATCTCATTCAACCGCTGTCTGGAAAAGAATTATACTAGTCAATTGCTCTGATAAGTAGTTTTCTCAGATCAGCATCAGGCGATGTCAGAAATTACCCTAACAAACGGACCGCACGCTATCCCGACAACGCTCCAAACATTGTAGCCCATCGTGTTTAAATCAAGTCTGTTATTTTCATTTATTTATTTACGTCAAAAACAGTTAAAAACTGTGTGTGACGTGCGATGGGAAGAAGTTAATTTGAAATTACATTTATGTCCAGAAGCAAAACAAGGAGTCATCTCAGCATTTGCTCGAGGACTGGACGAAAAGCTGATCGAGATGGGGTCATTGACCCAGACGCTGAAGTGCAATACTTTTAACAGGTTCATTACAATTATACAATACATTAAAAATACACAATACATTAAATGTCATTCTTAAAATTAATATTACTTTCCTTTTGAATGCTTGGTATAGTCTCTAATTGTATTGAAACAGTTGAGCAGCAGAACATATTCCAATTTATTGCATTACTAACCGTTTTGGATTCTTCTTTTAAATCAACCATGCTGTTTTAAATAAGTTTTTCTCAGTTTCACACCCCGATGGTCTTCATAATGGTAAAATACAACATTGTCCTTTATCCATTTTTAAAATTAGCTAATAATGAAAAGAATTCAGAAAATGTGTGATGAGAAACAAAAGTAGCATTTTTTAACTAAATATTATTCACCTTACAAATGTGCGTGACAATTACAGTGTTAAGGTTTCACCTTCTTTCCGATGTATATCATGCATCAAGTCCTACACTAAATTTCTGAATAAAGTCCAAACAATCGAAATTCTGAATTTCTATGGTTACTTTTCAGAAGTATGTAACAATCACACAAACTAGATGAAGATGAAATGTTAGAATACAAACATTTTATAAATATAAAGTTTAAAAGATTACGCGAGTAAAATAAAAAAATGTATGTCGCTACGGGCAATAATTCTAGTTCTGAACAAAGAAGTGAACATTCAAAAATGTATAGAGATATTTATGTCCCTCTATACTTGTAATGACAACCGACCGATTTGTTCAATAATGAAATGGAAGATTACTTATCGGCGCCGGGTAGGCGGATGGCGAGGCTGACTTTTCCAGACCTGTGTTTTTCTACAGAATGTTTTTCTACACATACGTACGTGAAGCAGTCTAAAATTCGTTAATGAGTAGACTACGGGAATATAATGTTTTAGTGAATGTTTTAGGAAAGGTCAATTCAACAAACGTTTTCTACTTTCTTGAAATTACGAAGGTCATAGTGAGAACTAGCAAGACGTTGCGTGGCAGAACATTTTAATCTAGTACTCGCACATCTATTAGGCTGCGTTTGTTGCTGCATTCGCAAATGAAGCGCGTTAGAAAAACGGGAGGGGCCACTTCAGTGCACGAACTATTTTGTTGAATAAAACTCACGAAGTTTTATTTATTTATTTATTTACGTCAAAAACAGCTAAAAACTGTGTGTGACGTGCTATGGGGAGAGGTTAATTTGAAGTTACATTTATGTCCAGAAGCAAAACAAGGAGTCAACTCAGCATTTGTTCAAGGATCAGGGAAACTGGACGAAAACCTGATCGAGATGGGTGTCATTGACCCAGAAGCTGAAGAGCAATACTTGTTACAGGTTCTTTAGAATTATACAATTATACAATACTGTTAGTAGTCAAAATCCCGAACTCCAAATTCGTGAGAGAAAGCGCGTGAACGAGTGCAGATTCAAGGAGACCTGGGCAGAAGAACGAAGATCCGGAGCTGCGTGTGGAGAGGGCCACTCAAGAGGCGTAGAACGGTCGCCGCCCTTGTCTGTTTGGCAGCCAGCGGTGCGTTTTGGGTGCGTGACGGCATTGCTGCGAGCGATTCGGCCTTAGCTGGGAGGAGATGGTTGACAGCCGATCTCATCAGAACGTTAGGTACTTCTGAATTTGTTTTCTTGTGAAAACGCTAGGAAAGTGTTAGTTTTGGAAGCTTATGTGGAAACAAACTGCGGAATATTGAACCCAATATTGAATGTTATTTAGCAAACCTCCTTTTTTGCTAACTAGATTGGTTAACTAGGAGATAATTAACTGATGGTTGATGACGATCATTGTGTTTTAATTACTCTATTAATATAACAATAAACAATAATTACCCCCAAAACTAATATGTGTTACTTTTATTCTGAATTGTATGAATCAGATTTGTACAAAGCATCGCCAGTTTTTTAATAAACATTTTACTTGCGATGAATCGTTGGTTGTATATTTACGTTGCTAAGGATGTTAAAACCCGTTGCTCTGAATTTTAAATTTCTTAACCTACGGGTAGGTACAAGTGCACTTAACAAACTTTTAGGGTTGCATGTTAACAAGGATTAAAGACGCATGAGACCGATGAAGTCTTTTACTGCATCGAGATGGCTTCTCCATTTCGTAACGCCGAGTCATCAGTAAAGAGACGAATATGGCATAAATGCTTTCCGTTTCCTCTCTAAAGTTTTATCTTAAATTATTGTTTATTAACCATTTAGATAAGAATATTGACTTTCTTACTCTACAGCTTGCGCAGTAGAGAGAAAGTAATGTAATGATGTGCGAAAAAAACGGCAAATTTTCGGCAGAAAAACTTTTATTCCCGGGCTCTGATAAAGTAAAAGCGGATAAATGCAGTTATTAAATTTAGAAAAAACTCTAACACGTGATGTAGCCTCAATCGCTGATCTTTTCTAATATTTGTATCTTAAAATAGTTCATGATATAAAAAAGTATGTGTTCTTAGTAAACGATGTAGATGGATGTAGATTGATTGATTGATTTAGATTTAGATTTATTGAGTCAAAAAACAGTAAAATCTTTATGTGACGTATGGGGAATAAGAACATCAGGGCACGTTTTCTTGAGTTCCAGAATCTCTTCTTATCATTTTAACTATAAATAGTTGAAAGATGAGTAAAAGTTAGAGATAAATAAATAAAAATAAAATTTAAAAATGCGGGAGATTAGCAACATTTTAAAAACTAGACATTTTTGTTCCCGAGTTGTAAGAAACATACTTGCAACGGTAAACACACCACAGATTTGATTTTTCTGCATTGCTAACAAAATAGTACTCGTAACTCGCCAATACCTCTACTCCTTCCACTACAAGCAAAAGGAGAGTTCAACAAAACGTGCTCCTAGTGGAGCTACATTTACATCCAGAAGCAAAACAAGGGGCCATCTCAGCATTTGCTCAATGTATCAGGAAACTGGACAAAAACCTGATCGAGATCGAGATGCGTAAATAAACAGAAAAAAATGAACGTGGGATTTATAATTTTTTTTTTTTAATTTGTAGAGCAGTGTAATCGTTCGAGAGAAAAAAAAATCATAGAAATAAGTCTCAAAAATGTTCGTAATTTTTCAAGAAGTTAAACTTTCAATCCTAAGTTAACCAAATTTTGCTGTAGTTTAACATAAAGTTTCCGGTGATTTTAATTGTAATAAATATACGGTTATTAAATTAGTGGTGCTAAAACAGCACGTACTTTCTCGCCTTCAGTAATGGTTATGTAATAATATTTATACCACAATTTCTCTCCGAATTAACGCATCTTAGTCATCATTTTTTGTAAAACTCATCTTTGAAGTCGTAGAACATTTAGTGATAGTGAATTAAAGTTTCAAGCTATAGATTTTTTTATTCAAATCTTTAAGTGGAAATATATTTCTGGTATTATAATATTATCCCAATATGCTCGTTTTAACTAAGGGCGGATCCAGAGACAAATTTTGGGAGGGAAAATTCAAAATATTTTGGTCGAATAAGTCTTATTACAGATTTTTTTTAATTGTCGCAGGTTACACTCAGCGCAAGCTGCGATACGATGTTATTCACTTCAATGATTATCCGAAAATACTTTTGCTTGAACGTTTCGTGACAAGTTAAAATTAATAGTTACTGAAAAATTTTAGGAGTGGGAAGAATTTCCCTCATTTCCCTCCTCGTGGATCCGCACCTGTTTTAACACGAATTACACTCACTCCAATTCCGGAACATGTAATGCTAAACACCTACGTTTTCACACCTACGAGAATTTTCCCAAATTGTCGAAGAAGAAACGTTTCATTTCCATCTGCATTCAGAATTTAACAACGGTTAGTAGGTAAGTAAACGGGTTACAGTAGGGATACCAGAATTTACGAACACAGAATACATTCTCCCCATAATACGTCACACTGTTTTTTCTTCTTTTTTTTTGAGTTAAATAAAATATAAAACAAAGCTTCATAATGGTTTCATCTCAGTGTTCAACAAAGAGAATAATTAAAAAGAATTTTACATTTTATTTTTATATTGTTGCTGTTCAACAATGGTATTCTCTGCATTGTTTCCCAAGACTGCATAGGTATGTATTTCAGACTATGGATGTTGACGTTTTACATCTCCCATCATGCCTTTTAACACCGTAGTTAAGTCAAGAGGACTGTACTCTGATTTATTTATGGCACTTGACGTTTAATCAGATGTTACGGTGCGATCCAATCGGTAACTTAAACGTTAGCTGCGGTAGCTAATCGACAGGTATCAACAATGACGTCACCTTAGTGACGTTAAGCTCCCGATTGGATGACACACTAACAGCTGACTTACGTCAAATGCCAGTACAAATGAATCGAATTGTAGAAACGAAATTATTATTCTAGACCTCCTGAATTGAGTTTCCGTCTTGGTAGATGGCAGCAGCATACGAATGCCTTGCATTATGCGCCTTACTTAAACTCACTCTTGCTTCATGCTAAGCTATTCAGAAGCGTCCTATTATAGGTTATGGACAGGGTGCAAGAGGAGCGTTAGGGATCTTGGTACAGGGATATTGTATTTGTAAAACTTATACCTCTTGTACGAATGTAGTTTTGGCATCATGGTCAAGACGTTTGAATACAAAAGTCAAATACTGTTTTCAAATTCCGAAGCTTACTGCATATCTTGTTGCTATGCGCGTCGATCGCCACGCCTTTCAACTACGTCATGTGAACATTTATTTGTATTGCCCGGTCAGTGACACTCATCGAGCGGAAAACTATTGTTTGTTGTATAGTGTACACGCGTTCAAAATGTGACGATTTATCTTTAGATAACAGCTCTATTGTTATGTCACTATTTTTCCATAACAGATCTTCAGGAAGCTGAAATATTGCAACTTGCTGTCAACTCCTCCTGTTGAAGATTGTGGAACTCAAGGAAAGAGCAAGCATACACTTTCCAACATTAACTTGTGATATACTACATTATCAAACATACTTCAGGTTTCTTACCATGAGTAGCAGTTGGAAGTCATACTTTAAGGGAGAGGAACATGCAGCAGTTTATAATAAAATTCGTCCATCTCCACCTCAAGCTCTTATAGAAAATATTGTGGAATATTTATTGGAAAAGGTAGAAAATTTAATGTATTAAATTTTTATTTTGCAAATTTATTATGAAATGATTGTTTTTTTTAATGTTACCATTATTTACAGCTTAAATCACCTCTGAATGAAGCTCTTGATGTTGGTTGTGGTTCTGGGCAAAGCACAAAAGTCCTAGAGCCATATTTCAAGAAAATTACTGGTATTGATACATCTGAAGAACAAATCATTGAAGCACAGAGCAAAAATACCTACCCAAAAATCACATACAGGTGTCAATGTCTGATATTTTGTTTTGAATTAATGGTATAGTTTTAGTTATTGCAATTTTTAAAAGTTATTTTTTATTCGTTTGTTTTAGAATTGGGTCTGCAGAAAAGATAGAATATCCAGATGCTTCTGTTCAATTAATTACTGCTTCTCAAGCTTGTCACTGGTTTGATCTGCCAAAGTTTTATGAAGAAGTAGAGAGAATATTAGTTCCTGGAGGGATTCTAGCAATGTATGGTTATTTGCTTCCCACACCCATGTGGAATGAAAAAACAGAAGAATTAAGTGGTATTGTGTATAAGGTATTAAAAATTCCAGATTAAGTTATATTTGTTTTAAATTATTATTCACAATTTTAATTAATTTTCTTATTTATAGTACTATAACATAGCTCTTGGCAAATACATTCCTCCTGAAAGTAGAATGGTGTATCTAGAAAATTACAGAGGGGATGATTTTATGAAAATACCATTTGCAAAGGAGCCTATTATCAGGTATTGATGAAATTAAATGAGTATATCTTTCTTGTATTGTATGTATTGCATTGTACATTTTTCTGTAGGGATGAATCGGTTTCTTCTGAAACTCCAGGAACTGTTGCTGATATTGTTGGTTTCATGAAGAGTGGATCTGCTTTCCAAAATTTTTTAAACATTGAAGGATCTGCAAAGGCATCTGCTTTGCTACAGGAATTTGAGAAGGAGTGAGTAAATAAAACTGATTTAAGAAACATTAATAATTGCAGGAGTTATCCAAATTACTGGAATTCAGATGTCTAATAATTCACTTATTCCTGGTTATTTTCTCTCTAAATCATTGTTCTGTGTGTAAAAATGGCCATGTGAGATTAGTATCATTTTACAGTAGACACAAAACTACTGATCAGAGCAGTCAAGACGCTAGAATTCTCCTCTAGATAGCAAATGAATTCGACCTCTCTCTCTCTCTAGCTAGTGTAGAAAATCTTGCCTCCACTTGGACTTGAACCCTGGAGTTTCTGGTCAGAGGCACTGCAGTGACATCAATTGATGCCCTGAGCCACCTAACCTGGTCCATTTGGAGAAAATGGTCAGTTCATTAGGAACCAACAACTAAAGTATCTTCACTAGCAATTCAATCAACAATGTTTCTTACTTCTTAAATCTTACATTACTAATTTTTGTTAAAAGTACATATGGCCAGTTTTGCAGGTGGAATAAGGAACTTTTTTTTTTTAAATATCTTCTCCATCCATGCAGATAATTCTTTTTATTCTAAATGGTTCCAGAATTCCATTATTGTGTTGTTGTTGGAACATTCACAGTTCAAGATATTTTAAAACCTTTTTTATACAGAAATTTTTCAGAAATAATCTTTCATTTTTCTTTTGTTATATATTTTATTTTATTCCCAAAAGATGTTATTTTTCAATTTGTTAGCATTCTAGCGTAGAGGACAGCAGCAGAACCATGGGAGTTGACAGTTGGCAATACCTCCTTCCAAAATTCTAATGTGGAATATGTTTTATTTGATTCCCAAAAGATGTTATTTTTCAATTTGTTAGCATTCCAGCATAAGGGACAGCAGCAGAACCGTGGGAGTTGACCGTTGGCAATACCACCTTCCAAAATTCTAATATGGAAGAATTGTACTTCAGAATACATAAAAATTTTATATCTAGTCTACTTATGAAAATAGTGTTCTCTAATCTTCTTGAACTTTCTAATATTTTTAATATTACCTCATAAAATTGGAACCTAAAAATTTCCTGAATTGATGACTTAATTTTAGGAAACTATTTTAAATCTTTTCTTGATTTCTGTACATTCTTTTTTTTTGGGGAGAAGGGCAGTGCTGACAAATTATTTTGTTAAGGAAAGGAAGATTGATTAACTCACAAAAACATGTGTATATTTAGCATTTTTGCATAAGCTAATTATCTTTGTATAATGTTTTTAGGCTTATGGACACCTTGGGCATATCAGCTCCTCCAGAAGAAACACCTATTATTATTCAGTACAAATATTTCGTAATAATGGCTAGGAAGCCCCTCCCATAATACGAAATAAGACTGAACCTGAGCAAAGCTTTTGTTGCAGAACATATATGTAACATCTATATTCACTGAATGGTTCTGATAAATAAAACTTTTTTTTTGTCATTTGGTTGAATTGAAATAATTCTCCATATGAAGTAGTTCTTTGGAACACGTTTGATTAGGAATGCAAATGGGAGTCATGTTTGTATATAGATATATCTACATTCTTTGTTGTTATTTTTAATACTAACTCGCAAATTTATATAAAACTGACAATGGATGGAAATCTGTGTATATTTCTTAAATAAATTGTAAAATAAAACAAATATTTTGTTTCATTATGTTCAATAATTTTCTAGCTGAAGTAATGAAATTTACATATTTCAGTGATAATATTAAGAGACATATACATGCTTATTTCAGGTATTAGCACCCTGAGCTGCGTAAAGAGTTTTCAGTTCTTCTAAACAAAGGTTCGCCTCTTCTAGTGTTTCTTTGTCATTCTTCTGCTTTGCGTTTCGCCAGCCTTCCTTGCAAGCTTGTTTAGCTTCTTCAAACATTTTTCTTTTCATATAGACAGTGCCAAGATTGACATAAACAGCAGCAGCTTCTTCCATATCTGGTATTTTTTTGGTGATATCAATAGCTTGGTTGAGGTATTTTATTGCTTCATCATAATTATTTTGTAAACAACACAGAGTTCCTAAGTCATTGAGAAGTATAACATTTTGCTCATGCACTAAGCCATTGACACGAAGAGAAGTTTCATAGGCCTTCTCAAAAAATGCGAAAGCTTCTTTGAATCGATTTTGATCCATAGCAAATCTTGCATACCAGTCCAGGGTCATTGCCCAAAGCAGCAATGTGTCATCATCAACACTACCTCTCTCTACTTTCTTTTGCAAGTGATTCTCACAGAATTTGAAGCCTTCTTCTGCTTTTCTATTTAGATAGAAACAAAAAAAATTGTTTATACAAATTTGAAGAATACCAAAAATTTATGAAAATAAGTTTGAAGGTCTTTCTTACATTTTATTTCCTTTTTCTTTATATATACTGGCAAGTTTTAGACTGATGTGTAAAACTTTGTTGTCATCTTCTGCACAACCTGCTGACAGCAACCGTTGTAGCACAGTAACAAATAATTTCTCAGCTTTGGGTAAGTCATGAGCCTCTAAGGCTACATTTGCCAACAAGTCATAAATGTATGTGATTGCATCGCTGTTTTGTTGTTCTTGGGCAAGTTTAAGTGCTATGTGAAGCATTTGTTCTGACTTTTGTAATTCACCTTGCTGAACGAAGAAAAAAATGAGAGGTCAGTATTCATATGCAAATGAATGTCATTCTCAACAAATATTCAATTAATGGTACTGCTATGAACATTGTTTTCAAGGTTACCTTTGCCTTGATGCAAATTAGTACATACTTGTATTAACAACACTCCTCTCTTCATTGTGGTAATTAACACTGATTCAGGTTCTTCTTCTTTCTGTAATCCTAAAAAAGTTAGAATTCCACTCACTATAAAATAACCATTGAAACCACCTATATGATGCCCCTTACATGTTTCTGTATAATCAAAGAAGTTCCATTTCGCGTAACGTGAAGCAGGAACCAACGACCCAAATGATTTAAACCGAAATATTTGGAGGGCAAAACTTTGGCTTAAAAACTGATTATATATGTAATATATTTTTTGGTTAGGGCAGGCTCTGTTGGTTAAACTTGGAAGTCGATTGGAAAGAATACGTATCATTCGTGACATGCTGAGCCAAATAGAAAAATGTACTTTTCAAACCAACTTGTCAATACCACTGATCTGTACATTTAAAATTATATGTAGGCTACAGATCATTAGTCAACACTGGCAAGCGCTGGTAATATTTCAATTGATTTCAATGGCCACTACTACACTTGCACCAACATGCACCTGTGACTGGGCCAGGACTGGGTTGGACTCGGGCGCGCTCGGGCGCCTCTGTCTACGCCACACCTACACCTGTTCAGTTCATTTCAACTGGTGGCTTAGGTTTCTCAGTTGTATTTGAGCTCAACACTCTTTGAGTTTTCTCGATATGCGTCGGTGTGAAGTTATGGGTATTTGTAAAGTTAACGAGAGGCAAAGTTTGTTGTTGCATTGGTGACTTAATTGTTTTTGTAATGTCAATATACAAAAGTAATAACTTCTAGTCGGAACTGAAGTTCTGGAGTGTTTAGCTGTAGTATTAGGATAGAAGCTAAGTGTGTCCAGAATTTGTAGTGTACGGAAGAACTCGTCTGTTTGTGCAATAAGCAGGTAAGGAATGCAAAAATTGCGTACGATAGTGTGATCTGGGAATATATCGTCCCAAAAGTCAAATAATTTGTATCTCAGTGAAATTTGTTGCGCAACTCATCAGCCAATGAATGTGAACATGGTTTATTTCTACAATCTATTGAATTTTGCTTGCTCTTGACGACAATATTCACTGTGCAGGGTATGAAAATGAGTTCCAGTGTGCCAGACAAGGCAGTTCAGGATGACAGCAGTACCCACAACACATGGGTTCGATTTGAAGATGAAGATAGAGGCCAAAATAGATCACAAACAGAAAGAGTTCAGCCGAGTCAAGGAAATTCGTCTATTTTAAGTGGAGAGGAGTACAGTGTTTCACCTTTAAAAACAGAAAATGTGAGAGAACCTAGAGCAAACTCACCTGAAAAATTGTCTGAAGCAAGAAATGAAAAAGAAATGAAAGCTGTTCCCACTGGCACTCCTCAATATAGTGGTGCAATTATTAATCCTGAGACTGTGCATGTAAATTTGGATCGCAGCAGTTTAAACCGTTCCACATCTGTTGAAGAACCACAGCAAGAAAGTTTCTCTAACAACAAAGGAGATGGTGGAGGACGAATGCGAAATGTAGATTTAAGAGAAGTTAGTAATGGACGGCCCACAGCATCTTCAAGAGTTTCTGCTATAGACGGTTCTGTTCGACAAGGCTTTGGTAAACGTTTATCGATGTATTTGAATTGTTTATCATTTTGTAACGTTTTTGTAATTCATTAGTGTTTCCTCTTGTTGCAGCTAATGGTGATATTATTGTCACTTTGCTACCTGTAAATACTAGGTGGCCTTGGATTACTCCAGCACAATTCCGACCAGAACTAGTTCCTGAAGAACTGATGGCTCAAGGATTAACGGTAACTAGAGGAAAGATAAAGTGAATCACAAAATGATATCGTAGTAATCTGACTACATAATATTTGTAGTAATCTGATCAAGATCCTGAATTGTTTTCAATCTTCCCTTGTCCGTTGACTAATGACACAAATGTTTTTTTTTAGCTTACTGTTGAAGAGTATGTTCATGTTATGGAAGTCTTAACGAATGATGTGCGTTTTAATATTTACAATGTGTGTTACAAACGCATTCTTGTGGTATGGATATTCACAGCATTTGTGGTATTACTTGGGTTGTTATTTTCGGGTGTTACTGGACTAACTTTATTTGGTCTGGGGGTTATGTGGCTTGTGCTGAATGCATTAGCCATTTTTCTTTGTATGTGGATTAAAATTAAGGTATGTATGTTCTCATTATTTGGGTCAAGTATTAACTACTTTTGTAAGATATTTGATGATTTATAATATCTTTGTGTTGCAGCTGAATCACAATTTGGAAAGATGTATGGCTCAAGTAAATAAGCATTTGTTACGCCATAAAATTATTTTGGGATTGGATGACAGAGGCAAACTCTCGTGCCACAAAGTGAATCTTTGCTTCATTTATTTTGATACTTCTGATTGTATTGTAAGTATTAGTATACAAGTCATCTATTTGCTTTAGTCTTATCCTGGCAGCACACGCGCCTCTTTGTGTAGCATCAGTGCATGCACCTGGTCTCACAGACCCTTCCGTTTGCAGTTCCCTTGATTCAATTTCCCCTTATAATTTGGTCAAAGGAGTATACCAGAAGAAAGATTAATATTATTTTCATTAATGAGATATATTTAAGATATATTTTTAAATAATTGAATACTGTAATGAGTGGTTTGTATGCAAAATAACAAAACTGAAAAAATTAAATTGGCTATATTTTACATTTCTGACAACTTTCCTTTATTTCATGCTTTAGAAATTGTTAATGAATGCTCCAAACAAATAAACTTTTTGCGTATTTGGCACTAATATTTTTTTAAGTCACATAAAGTGCTAAATGAAAGCTGTTGCATGAGTACATGCAGGTGGTCTCTGATGCCCGTGCAACATTTTGGAATGTCTCACCGCTAGAAATGATAAAATTACAAATGTTTTTGGATAAAGCGACTCATCTGTTGAAGGAAAAGGTACCTGGAAGCAGCGGTCAGGAGCGGCCAAACTGCAATCCCAACATTAGAGTAAAGGTTTCCCGGTTCTCTCAGACCATCTGCATGCACTGCTGAGTTAAAATTGAATTTTATGTCTTTTGACTGTTATAGAAAAAATTGCAAGAAGTGATTGAAAGAGAAGAATGTGAAGGGAGACCAGTGAATCGTGAAGAGACTGCTGAAGAACGAAGACAACGGCAGCAATTCCAACAGCGTATGGACATAGAAGATCATGATATCATTATACAAGGGAGCAGCACTACTCGTTTGTCTCGAAAACAGGTAAGAGATGCTAATGAAGTTTTAAACAACAAATGTATTGGAACCTAAATGCATTTTTTGTTGTCCTTTTTCGGTGTTAACTTAATTGTTTTTAATAAAATGTTTTATTCTTTTTATTTGGAATGTTCTTAATTAATCTGTGTATGAATTGATATTTTGAGCTAACTTTTATCTTTTGAAAGCTTCCATTAAAAGTGTTGTGTGTACTATCTTTAATGTTAACTAATTGAGTGGAAAAATTTTAAGAATTACCTTGAACTGCAGGCTAGAGGTGAACAGTTGCTGGCACGCTATTTGCAACGTTGGGCTAAAGATTATCTTCGACGGCGTCTTGACTGGACTGTGGATGAAAGTGGGGGAAACCCCATGGATCCTCGTCATTTAGCGAGGGCTCTTTGCCCTTGCCAGTACATTGAAGAGTATTTAAGAAATAAACCCCGGTCTGATCAACGAGCGTTTTGTCCATGCTGTGCATCATGGCTTGCAGAGCGTGGAATAGATTAGACTTCATAATGGAATCTGCTTTTAATCTATTTTCTAGTATTTTTATATGGTGTATATGGTTTGATAAATTTTCTCACTTCTTTTATCATTTATATATAAGTTCTGAAACAAGTAGTTATTCAGATTAAGTGGATAAATTGCAAATGAGATTTTCTTGAAACTCTGAATAATCAGAATTAAGGAACATCTCTACTTTTAGGAATTTTTGATTTCATGAATAGAGAATTCGTACTACCTTACTGAGTAAAAAATACCAACAGATTTTGTGCCTTTAACTAAGTGATCTTTGAATTTTTTTTATCTCTTTAAATATAAGTTCTTTGGTAACACTTGTAATATTTTCTCCATTTTTATTCGATTAGAAAGTGGGTTAATGTTGAGCCAAATGTTTCAGAAAACATCACAGCTATAAGTCTAAGAAATGTTTAGTTAAGGTATTTTTCTTTAAGAACTTTTACATAGTATGACTTTTCTCAGTTAATGAGCAGTAGAATTTTGATTATTCTAACATCTTTTCTCTGGTCGTACGTGAAAGAGTGTTAAATGGTAGAACCCAGAAGACCCTTAACTTCCTTAACAGATGTAAATTTCATTTTCTCTGAAGGAATAAGACGTTTCATGATTTTGATAAAGATATTTGTACCAAACTAACGTGAAAGCTTGTTGCATTGTACTTGTTTGCCAAGGGAGACTTCTGCATGATCTTGTATATGCATGCCCTCTCTTGAAATGGTGTAAATTCTAGTGAGAGTGGGGTAATTAACAGAGCTTGTGTTAAAAATCGTACAATCAGATTTTTAACAACAATCCATAAATTTTTAAAATATGTTATTGTTTCAAATTTTAAGATCAAGAATGACTAAATAGCGACTCTAATGTGTCCCGTTATTCAGATACTGAACATAATTACAACAAATCCAATTACCAGTTCATAAAATTTTTTTTTTATGAACTGGTAATTGCATTTGTTATTGTTTTACATTTAATGCATTTGTAATTTTATACATTTAATCTAGACTTACCCTAAAATTGGGTACTTAATATCTTGAAGGAGTTGAATTAATTTGGCTACTCTTTTGGACTGCATTATTTTGTCATGTACACAATGCTGCATCAATTAGTAGCCTCTTTTGGTTGTAATTAGTAGTGTCTATCAACCATCCTGTCCAGAGCTTTCCACAACTCAGAGTATGCCAGGAAGGAAGAATTAATTTTGTCATTTTGCATCTTGAACTACAGATCTAAAGTAAGGATGGGCTTCACATTCACTGCATTTACACTCTGCTTTTCTTAATTTCTTTTGCTGATAATTTCTTATACTTTAGTGGTCTATTCTATTTTTTATGGTTCAGTGACTTGAGAATACACACACCAATACTATCCTAGATTATGCATTGCTTTTAATGTTAATTACTTGTGGTTTTGGTTTCTGGTGATGCTTTAATTCTTGTCTTTTAACCATTTCAGGATGACTCTCATGTGTGAATGAAACTGTTCTTTTCATGTAATAATTAATGTAATACTGACTGTTTAAGATCTTTTAATTCTAGTTGCTTTTTCACTTAGGGAGACAACATTTTCTACTCAAGCAGAACTGTTTAGAGTTTATTATTTTATTTAATATCTAAAACTATTTTTATTACAGAATTTCTTTGAATGCCTTGACACTAAGTGCATTGGCTTTTGCTAAATACCATATCTGGTGTGCAGTTATATTCTTCTGTAGCAATGTCTCATAAATGGCACAGCTTGGCACCTCAAGTCAAACAAATTAATTAAATTATTTGAAGTTGTGATTAGTAAAAATAAAATATCTATAATCAGTATCTTAAAGAGCGATTGCTCTGATTATAGATATTTTATACAGTATACTCTAAATTACTCTTTATTATACTCTAAATTTGTAGATATTGAAGTTCAGAAAAATACTTGGATACTTTGAATAATCTCTCCTCTCACCCTCCCTTTGAAAAGAAAGGAAACAGTAGTATTCATTGTGTGGTTTTAAATAAATACGGAGTAACTTAAAAGAGTTTTAAAAATAAATATGAGACTAGTTCTATGAGAGCTTGAGGGCTGAGTAACCATTGCTTTCTCTTAAAACGCAAATCCTTTTAACTTAATTGTTCCCTTGCACTTTTTCTGGTAAAGCTATCTTCAGTGGTACAGAGGTGGTGGGATTAATGTGTGTGTGTTGCACAGGAACGTGCTGAGATGCTCTTTCTGCGCTACTCCCACCGGTGGGCTAAAGAGTTTGTGCGCAAACACTTGGAGCTGTCAGTGGATGGCGCGGAGCGCGGAGGGCTGCCCTCTGCGCCCCCCCGCCACTGCATCTCTGCCCGCTGTCCCTGTCAGTTCATTGAGGAGCACCTCAAGTATAAACCTCGAGGCAAGTGTTCCTTCAAGCAATTTTGTTCCCTCCCAGATTTCATCTAGATTCTGCTTTAAAACTGCACATCAGCATTTGTCTTTGGTGGGTTGGCTGTGGTTATGTGCCTCTCTGTTTCTTGCAGGGTTCTTGTTATAGTACAAACAAATGTAATTGTAGGAAACAAAGAACAAAATTAGCACCATTTTTATTTTTCTGTTTAACTAGTGGACTGGAAGGTAGTCTTTAATTTTTTGGTACTGTTCTACATTATTTTTAGTGATCTATGTACAATTATACATAGTATATCTTGTACATTACTAAATGTACTTTGAACTCCGAGAACTGGTAGATGGGGTCTAGGGAAGCAGTTTTTGTCAGCGAACCCTGCCTTTTCAAAGGCTCAAACCTCTGTGCTAGGGTGGGTCCAAAAACTGTGTCTTTGTCCTCCAGTGAGGTTGGTATACGAATGCCCATGAGCTTTGAGACGTACAGGTAGTCACTGCTTCACTGAAAGAAGCAAGACTTCGTGAGTCCAAAAATATTGCAAGTCACCAAAAGACATCACATTGCAGGGAAAGAGAACAGAAGTGATGAAAAATGTATCATTATTTCAGCTTTACACTTTATTATTCAATTCGATTATTCTTCTTTAGAATGTTTAAGTGTAAAGTTGAAATCACTGTTTGTTTTCATGCATCTCTGTACCCTTCAAAAATCTGAAACCCATTGGCAATTTGTTCTGCAATTATTTTTTTCACCTTAAATTTTTTTAAGTTCTGTTTTAACTTTTCTAGTGTGGAACAGTGACCATCTGTGTTACTCAGACAGCGTGTTGGAATGTCAATCTCACAGAGGAATAAATGTGGTTTTTGTCAAAACCAAGAACCAAACCCTGGGTGCTTAGATCCAGGGTTCATGTATGAAAACTGCTTACCTTGACCCCCCTCTACTTCTTAATTTTAATCTGCATATTATATTGTTATATTTTTATATAATTATTCATGTCAAACATCACCGAAAAATTCTGTAGGAACAGAGGCACATGTAAGTCTTGGAGGATTTTTTTTTTTAGTGTGTTTTTCTGAGGTTGGTGTGACTGTACTTAAGAAAATCTCAGGGGTCTGTCTCATATGTGGTGCTTGGGTCTTCATTTTTCTTGGAGATTTGTTTCACGGTGAATGTGTTTAATGGGATGTTTTTATTCACTGATTTAGTAAAGATTTTATCAGAGGTAATCATAACATGTTTTATAAAAATGAGTATTTCTTTTAAAGTGATTGTTTATATGTTACTCATTTTATTTTCTCTTTTGTTTTAACTAGTTTGTTACAATTCATATTTTTATTTCTGTGAATTTTTTATGTATATATTTTTGTTATTGAGTCTTGATAGTTAAGATCATGTTTACAAATGCTTGTTGTAAGGATTGTTTGGTAACAGAATAATGTTCTGTGCCTTGGAATATAATTATTCAGTATTGATGCAAGGCTATTGCATTAAGTGTGAAATTATTCATTTGCAGCCTAGAATGGATTTTTTTAAATATAATGTACTTAAATATTATTTAGTATATGTGATTTACTAAATAATTATGTATTATTTAGTATGTTAGTATTGCTCTTTTGAAGGTTTTATTACTTGTGAAATTCTTTTCTTTAAATCGTTTATCAAAGAAAAAATGTTTCAAAGACTGTTGTGAAAGCAAGGCAGCATTTATTCAAGTAATAGTGCTAAGTGATAAGTTATATTACTCAATTCATTCATATTGTGGCCCAGAAATGAGTAAAAAAAAAACGAAGAAAAAAATTTAAATATGATGTTTCAAGTATTTTTGTAAAAGTATTAACAACTCATTTTAATTAACATTACATTGAAATCTTGTATTATAGTAGATTGAAATATTTTCAAACACAAATTCCAAGTGCATTTATTAATGTAGTTTTATGCTCCTGTGATTTTTGGCAATGACATCCAGTTTTGTCATTCATTTGTGTGTTTTCATGATCAAGTAGCATATTGTAACAATGCTTACAAGACGTTATTGAGACTTGAGATTTTTCATTCCGTCCAACACATAAAGTGTATTTTTGTGTTCACCCTGGAGGCATTTTATGAAGTCATATCTATAATAGTGTGTGGAGTTTTCATAGTCAATAAACAATGAAACAAAGAACTTGCAGACATCTTTTTGTTTTGTTTTTCTATTTTAATGAATCCTTTATTACCAAACATGAAAAATGAGTCTAAAAATGACTGAAATTGCATCTTCAGTTTGATGTATCTAATTCACTCGGTTGAATTTTGAATGGGGTGATTAAGTCTAATAAAGTACTGCTGTGAGAATAATTATTAGTAGTAAAACTTGTAAGGAAGAGGTACGATAATTTGGATATGTTTGTCATATATTTAAGAAGTAAATTAATGAAGCTTGGAATGCAAATTTTATAAAAAATCATTATGGGTATAATTTATGAACTATTAGGATAGGTCAATTTATTTGAATCTCTGTAGAAATGTGAACTATAAATTACATTTTTTCCACATTTTAATTTCCAACTTTTTTCTTACGTGTTGTATTCTCAGATTGTAGTAGTTTTAAATATGTAAAGAATGACGTTTGGTGAAGTTCTTTCTTCAAATATTGCTGTTTGGATCCAAATATTTAATTTTTTCTGAAGATAATGCAATCAAAGTGAATTTAAATGGTAGATTGAAAATACATTCTCTTTTTTAATTTTCAGCTATTAATTTCTGCTTTGGTATGTTCATACTTCTAAGGACAAGTGAATTTTTTGGGTCTTCATTTCCATCTTATTTGAGTATGTTTTCTTGGATTTCTGGCTTTTTAACTTCACAACTTCCTTTTGCATGCAGCGAGTGCCCGCAAACCACGTGTTGCTTTGGTGGAATCATCTTAATTTGTGAGTATTGGGATATACACTATTTCTTTTCATTTTGGAACACAGTTTCGATAAGTGATTTATTTTATGTACATAAATTTTATTATCTTAGGGAAGTGTGCTGATTAGGTTGATTAGTTTCATGTTGCATTGTTCAAATGTTCAGCGAAGAATGTAATGACCATGTTGTATATATTTTTCAAAACAATGTATTGCAAAAGTACATTACCCAGAACAGTAAACATTTACATCAAAATTATGGTTAAAAATTATTTATTATCCATCCATTTTGTAAGCTGACACTGTTCCTGATTCTGCTCTAACATGTTTTCTCACGATATATGAAAAGAAAATGCAGGTATTTAATAATAGATGAAACTGGAGAACAGTCTTCAGAATTGTAGAAAGGAAAGCTTTGAGAGATCTAAATATAAGTTTTTAAGGAAATAATAGTGCAGAAGTCTATATTAATTCCATAATAAAACTCGCTGGAGGAGAAGAATCGAGACTTGAAGAATGAACAAAATGGTGTGTGAACTCTTCTGTTTCCCACCTGAGCTGGTAGTGCAGAAACAGTTGGAACAATTGTTTATCGTGATGATATCTGCATATTTTTTCTTCTTAAACTCTGGGCAGGGTTTTTTTTTTTTTTAATTTATTTTTTTTTATTATTATTCTTATTTTAAGACAAGATCTGTCGAAACTGTAATTTACCTCTTTGGTAGTTTATTACAATGAAACACTTTGGCTTTACATACTTCAAAACAGGTATTTTTTTACTAGTTTGGCATTGTATATTTCAGAACTAGTGTTTTCTACTTCATTTTGTTCTTTGAAGGAGGAACATTTTAGGAACAGTATAATGGAATTAAGCCTTTCATGGTCTAAGAGAACTTCAATGCAACTAAATTTTAATTTCGTAAATTTTCTTATGCAGCCTTTATTAGATTGTCACAAGAAAAATTTTCAACCAGTTAAAGGAAGAAATTACTTCTTTTAATCCATTACCATAAATGTAGCAAATTATCTTATTCTTTTTATCAGTGAATTCTCCTGGATTTGACAATGTGATAGCATTGCTGTGAATGAAATATCTAATCACATACTTCACTAAGAGCTTCTGAGGTTAAATTCATCATTTTCCTACTTCAAAATTAGCAAACTGGGATTTAACGTGATGTATTTTAAAAAGAATTAGATTTATGAACACAGCATTTCCAATTTATGAGTGAAGCATATCATAGTTACAATTTAAAAGTTTCTTCTTAATGCATTGAAACTGCAAAGCATGTTACGGTCCAATTAAAATTATAATGTAACAGAACAGTATTGACTCTTGTCAGTTCTTAAGGCATTGTCATGGATAATTACAAATCATAGTACTTGTATAGATGTGAATTTGATAATTCAGCCTTTCAATTAGTTGCCTCCTCCAAGTATGTCATGGTTATTTTAATCTAAGAATACCAGTATTTGAAGTACATATACTGCAATTTAGGTTGTATCAAATGTTTAGTTTAGGAGAGTGAAAAGTCTTTAGTGCAAAAAGCAAGCACTTTCTGTTCACAAAAAATAGCATTAAAATGTGTCAACCATAGATTAAAATTCTCCTAGTGTTTGTGAATGTATACATGTATGTATGCAAGTTCGAATGCACAAGGCCACTTGTTCTGTTTGGAATACACTATTTCACGATTGTAAAAACAAAATTCCATTGGTCAATCTCACTAGTGACACATTAGTAAATTTCAGATTTGTCTAGTAAATTGAAGGTTCATATTTAACACAAGATCCAATTTTCAATTCTTGAACTTGTTTCCTTTTGAAATTTGCAACCAAAGGGGAAAAAATTAAACTTCCCTGAACACAGGTCCATATAACAAAGAATTAATAGCCAACTTGTTTAGACAGATTGGAGGTTCATAAATAAATGTTGAAAGCTAACAATTTGCCATTGTTCCATTGAAAAATAATTTTTAAATTGATGTGCCACATAAATTGTTGTGAACAAAGCATGTCCTGACTTCATGATATAACTTCATCAATGGATCATAAATGCTCAATATTAGCCACAAATTGTCATTTCTCTTTCAGGCAATGGAAACAAAAAATCTAAATTGAAAGTTTAGAAATGAGCCATATTATAATGGTCCAAAGTATTAAAGAAACCGTAATAGAAAGACCTGAAACCAACCATAAGTGTCCAAAGCGAAAGGAAAATTGCTTTGAGTTAATGCATGAACATGTAAATATTCTAGACAGAAAAATGCAAGAAACTTCGGAATTACTATAATTTTCTAGTCCTAGTTAATCCCCTTCTGTAATGGTGACTGGGCCTTGCTTTAACTTTCATAAAGCTAATGTTTGATTACACACAATTAAATTTTTTTTTAATCTTGAATATGTGAGCTAGTGTACAAGTGTGGATGGGTGTAAGTAGAATGATTATGTAGTGGGTAGTTCAAGAGGGAAAGAGAGAAATCTCCAACTCAAATGGAACAGTTTTGTAAGTTTTACCTTCTGGTTATGAATGACATTCAACATGTGCTTCTGGAAAGCATGATAATTTGCCTGGATGTTATTTAATAATGAATTTTAGTTACTAACTCTAATTCAATAGTGTTGTAATTGCCATTAACAATTGCCTCCTTGAAAACTGTGTTCTTCAACTTGGGTTCTCTAGTTCAATCATCATTACATACAGATCATATTCGTAGAGTTCACTACATTAAATCACACATTATAAATCTTGTACTAAGTGCTTAAAATTTGTTGCTTGTTGATAAAATGCAAACTATTTATTTGATGATGTGTTTCTCCCTAGTATACTCTGCAGATGAAGTATAAAGGTAGGTCTTATGTCAAGCCATCCAGATTACATGGTTCTGAATTTAGACTGAAAATGAATTACCTTTTTAAATAGAAATTACATCCTTAGTTTGTCTTAACTCTAAAATCTAAACACTGTCAGTATTTAAAAGAGTATTATTTTTTTTTCAGCTCTTCTTCCTTACTGCAATATTTGTGTCTACATGACTGATCCCCATGTTGATATATTTTATTAATTTTGTTCCAATGTGATTACTCAGTACAAATTACGTATTTCTAAGATTCCATGTAAAGTATCAAAGCATTTATAGTTTCTTTATAAGGGTTTCAAGAGTATGTTACCATGTTATGGTGAGTAGGATTATTAGCAATACTAACAGGAATGTGTTAAATTTTTCACCACTGTAGATACTGTAACACATTGTTAATACTGTAGAGATTTAAACTTGTGCTGAGTGTTCAGAAATGTAAATTTACTATGTTCACTAATCCGTCCTACTTGCATTTAATATTCAGTGCTGTGTATACTATGAATACACACGTGAGATCAGGATTTCAAATATAAGAAAACCGATCAATTATATAGATCTCTATCAGAGTTATCATTCTGTATTGTTTATAATTTATATGAAAGAACTACACTGGTATGTGCCTTGTGGGGATGATTTATCATCACATTCAGCCTGGGTATTTAATGTGCTATATTGTAATTTTTCTGTGCATTTGAACTCCGTTTGAATTTAGTGGCATTTTTTCTCTAAATATATACAATCACACACGAGTTCAGGAGAATCTATTTTAATTTTCTTGGGTTCCAAATATGTACTCTGCATTTTGTAAGTCAATGAGGTGGAGAAAAAGTTTAAGAATAAACTTTCTTGCTTTATTGTATAATCATTAAATGTATCCCAAATGTTAGAAATGCTTATTAAATTGTAAATATTAAAATAAAAAAAACATCAAAACAAAAACTTGGTGTTTACTTCAGAGCATTAATTGCCTGTTTGCGGATCTCTTCAGCTTTTAATTTCAGTTCTAGATTACTGGTTTGAAGAAATTCATTTTGGGATTGCAATTTCTTCATAATGTCTCTTAGGTTTTGATTGATTTCAACAAACATTTTAACTTGTTCAAAGAGTAGTTCAGGATCTGTTGAATGTTCGCTGAAGTTAGAAATTTGAGTCTCATCTGGATGTAACATTTCTGAAATAGAAAGTTTACGAAATTAAAATAAAAGAAATACTTTTACAATCAAGAAAGAGTACTAAAATGACAGGTGTCTTTAAGGATTAACGAAATTAAAATGTAACTTTAATGCCGTGTTATTTCTATAAGTGTATATCAATAACATATATGATAATAAAGAAAATACAAACCTTTATGAGCAGTTGTCTTCAAGACGTTACAGAAAACATCACCATCTACTGCAGCTTGGAGATCTTCAATTAACATTTCGCCCGTAGGCGGCTTGGGGCGCGGTGGTATATTAGCCTTCTTTTTAAACATCGTCAACGAGCACCAATTGTTGAATGTCAGCGACACTAAAGGTTTGAGGTGCAAATATTTATTTGCCTATAATTTTGTACGCTGTGACAGCCCACCTAAGACGTTTTAGTGCTATTTGGCATTTTCCACTTGCATGCACGTAACCTAAACCAGGGTTGCCAGATGCTTCGTACATACATCCGCCGTTAGATGGCTGTAAATCCGCCCAGTAAGAAAAATGCCAAGATTCCGAAAAACTTTCCAAGCGGGAAATTTGAATTTGCATTAAAATAATGGTATTTGAAGTGTTTTGAGGTAGTAACTGTATGAAATGCTTGATTAGTTTTATTTTTTGTTTTGGGAATGGTGTAATTAATTATTTATGTAAAACTATACTTTTTGTTGTAAGTTATGTATCAATATTTAAAACCTAGTTATGACTACAACAGATTGGAGGAAAACTTTAAGGGATAAAATAATTATTTTCAAATGAGATCATTATTTATAACACTTTGTCATCACATTTGCATTCATCGTGCTCCTCTTAAATATCCGCAGATAAAAAGAATACCACAGAAATGCTTACATACGCGTACTTATTACCTATGTCATACTTATTTAATTTTAAATGTGTCATAAAATTAACCGCAAGTTCTGCCAATGTGATATACTTGTATACTTACGTCGTGCACGACAAGGGAGTTAAGACTTTTTAAACACCCTATACTACAGATCTAAAAACTAACATTACTCACTTCTGGAAGAAAATTTGCACGAATTATTAATGATAAATCACGTATAAAGAAAAAAACTAAAAAATAAAACTATCAACGTCGTTGTGGTAGTTTGAAAATTTCGTCGTAATCTGAAAAACCGCACATACTTCAATGCATTACCGTCAACGAGTTAGAATATATAATAATATAATAGTATATTATTATTATTATATATTAAATAGGAGAGGAACAATGTGGTTTTACTGCCGGCAGGTCGGTCATAGACAATATATTTACATTAAA
>BOPP01000032.1:7266262-7307832 GCA_017312745.1 Gryllus bimaculatus
ATATATATATATATATATATATATATATATATATATATATAATTATAGATAATAGTATATTCTAACCCATTTAGTGGATTTCTGCCCATTGTGCGGTATTCTGCGAAATCAATTTTTGACCCGTGAGAGAGAAAAGAGAGAGTAGTTTTCCGGAGCGGAATCCCTCCGAATCTGGTAATTCTGATATATTTATTTTCATTGACTTCTGACAGATTAGCTGAGTCGCGGTTATACAATCGGAAACTTCAGTACCAATGATTAAGTCGTGTTGAAGTTGAGCATCCAAAAGGAAAGTATTATTAATTTTTAAAATGACATTTAATGTATTATATATCATTTGGATTGTATAATTGAAAAGAACCTGTAACAAGTATTGTACTTCAGATTCTGGGTCAATAACCCCCATCTCGATCAGGTTTTCTTTCAGTTTCCCTGATCCTCGAGCAAATGCTGAGATGGTCCCTTGTTTTGCTTCTGGACATAAATGTAACTTCAAATTAACTTCTCCCCATAGCACGTCATACACAGTTTTAAACTGTTTTTGGTATAAAATAAATAAATAAAAGTTCTTGATTGAATGACCGTGTCTACCTGATGAATTGTCAGATGTCACCACACTTAAATCGGAGTATACAAAGCATATGCTTGTCATAATTTACAAAAAGCAAACGAACTCAGTCTACACCCGCATCCAAGTGGCGAGCAACCTGCTTTAAGTATGGTGTACAACGAACGCATGCATAAAATTTGCGATATGAGTAGGTTGTGTATGGTTTAAGATTTTAGGAATCTCAGTTTTATTGTTCAAATTTTTTTGTATGTTATTTGTAAAAATATGGCTTCATCAAAAGGCTATTGCTGTAGTTCTGTTAACTGCAACAATAATCATCTCGATCAGGTTTTTGTCCAGTTTCCCTGATCCATTGAGCAAAAGCTGAGATGGCCCCTTGTTTTGCTTCTTGACGTACTGACGTAACGGACGTTTTGTTGAACTCTGCTTTTGCTTGTAAATAGTAAGAGTAGAAGTAAGGGCGAGTGACTATTTTGTTAGCAACGCATAAAAATTATACTTGCAGTTCGTTTACCGATGCAAATAAGTTTATATTTATAATTTAAATTCGCACTTTTTCACGGTTTTCACTTAGAATATGAAACCCACTTTTATAGAAAGAGTTTTCATGTACTGTAATAGTTCATCATCTTCCTATAATTAAATCAACAATATATTTGGCCCTGTTATTCATTATTCAATTTAATAGAGTGGCTAGCTCTAATTTTTATCTAGGTTTTGGTCGTTTGCCTACTTACATTATCTCAGGGTATTCTCGTGGGCTAGAAAACACCACTTATACGAGTATTCGGATGGTGATAATTTAATTTTGTTAGAAAATATTCTGTTAAATAATCATTTTACTAATCCTAATCAAAATCAAACACTTTGTAATTTGTTTTGAAATTATCAGCGACTTGAAGTGTCGGCTGCAGAATTACTTTTTATTTCAATATTCTATTTTGTTTTTAAAATTTGACAATATCTCATTGTATTTTCTCCTACTGTTTTCTCTACTGTTGATGACCATCGAATATCTCTTTAGAAAAATGATAATTCTTTTTCTAACTTAATTTTAAATCTACTAATTGAACATGCTTAATTGTTTGTAAAGTCTTTTTTGCAACTTATTTTCTAATCTTTCCTTTGAGAAGATATTTCAGCAAACTTGGCGTTGTGATGAGATCAGCGACCATTTCCATATGTCCATGCATGAATATTGCTCTTTCCTCGCTAATCAACTTTAGCTCACTTGTTCCCATACTCTCTAATACTCTTAGACCACATGTCCATTTTCTATCTTTCACACTCAAAACAAAGGGTTTTACATGACGCCCTGACGGCTATAGATCCTCTCGCTACTAAATCCAATATCATTGAAAGCGTTCGTCTTCACCTACGATTTGTGTTAACAAGTTCACTTGTTTGATTGTACTTCGAATCGCTGCACTCTTCTCGTCTCCGCAACGATGCATCTAGGCCTCTCTTGTCTTATATCAACAATGTCCCATGTTTTTAATATGATTTGTTTTCGATTTTTTTCGATGTTTTTGCTTCCAGAAGAAAATATTGCAATGCGGCTCATACCTACGTCAACATTTAAATTGTTTGAAGAGTAACAGCTAAAAGATAAGTGGTTGAGAAATGTAAGAAAACAACGATAGCGGCTCATAGAGGATGATGAAGCTACTTTTGGCTCTATTTTTTCATTTTAAATCGTTTGCAGTTCAAAGCAGGGGATTAGAGAAGGTATTGGCTTCCGTTTCGAATGGTCAATGCGTGTACCTCAGAAAATATCAAAATTTTAATATTATGACTATCACTTCATTTTTCACACTGGCCAAGTTATATTGCGATTAACGTAACAGGAAAATTTACAGAGATTGAGAATTGGATTAAGTCATGTAAATAACATATAATAAAATTAAAGAAATATTGAACAAAATTAGTAAGCGCTTTTGCATTTTTGCTAGCAAACGAAAGAAAAAAAGTCATTTATTTTAAAATATAAGATAATGGTAACACCTACATTAGTTTTAAATGAACTGTTAGCGAAATGCGCGGTTGTTAATAAGCTACGTCTCTCTTCAGAATGTATTCTATGGATCTCTATGTGACATAGCAGCAGGTCTATGAAATGTGACTTACCCGTATGAAGGAAACTGAACAATTTGGTAAGCCACCTGGTTTTTATGGAAATCTGTTCCAAAATATAGTTCTTCAAATAAGATCATGTTCATTTAAAAAAAAAACAAGAGCAATTTTGGGGTAATTTATGTATCAATGACATGTGTATGTATAAAAAAGTTAATATTAACTAGTTCGAGAAAGTCTGTGCCATTCGTGGCACCACTAGTTTCTTATGACATCGATCTCGGTCGTGCTGGAAACCTGCTAGCCCGGATACACAAACGGTTTTTGTATTTCTCTGCAAACGGATGCTTCAGGGCCAGGAAGTGTTAAAAATCTAAATGAAAATGTTACCAGTCAAGATCTTTTATTTCTTTCATGGAAGCTGACAGGCTTTGTTCCTTCACGAATAAACCCATTGTTCTTTTGACCATGGCTTCAGATTCCTTTTGTGGACAGAGCTCTATATACTCGTATATGATAGAGGCTGCGACCTTTCTCTTTGCTGACGATTTCACAAGTGCGAAGACCGAAAACTTAAATCTCTTTTTAACCGATGCCATTTAAAGTTCCGAAAAGGAGTTTTTAATAGCATGTCGAAGAAATCAATAGCGTCGCGAGTGAAACCAATTCGTTATCATACCGGGTGGTCATCTGTAATGAAGATTACAAAGAAAAGGTTGTTTCCTTTGAAGTAAGTGCTGATGTAAGTTTTAGGGTTAGATTAACAAATTTAATAACTTAAATTATTTTACAATAGTTCCTTTTAAAAATTGATTTTTTATTGTTTACATCCTGTGTTCACCACTACTTTAGGCAGAATAAATGTATTTTTGCATGCTTATTCTAGTAAAAATAAATGTCATTTTGCCTGCCTGTTTAAGAACGTAAAGTAAGAGCATTCATTCATTCTCTAGCATTTCTCACAGTTTTGTTTTCTCGTATTCACGTGAGGTTCTTGAAATTTAATAAGTTCCAAGGCAATACTGTTCATAGGTTTTTGCAAATTTATTTTGTTTAAAATACGGTAATACCAACGAGCTAGAACAAGCTAGAGTGGCTGAAGCGCCTCCATCTTTGCAGCAAATTAAAACCATGATTTTTGCAATCAAAGCAGCGCCCTCTGGAGACACAGTATTCTAGTATTCCGTCTGGCGGTGGTTAAGGCAGAATGGATGAGGATTGCGCGTATTATAAACCCTAAGTTTATATATTCGCGACTAAACAAACAAATAAAAACAAATCATTTAAAAACGAAATCACAATATGTATGAGAACGAATTGAGAAACTTTAAAAACACGTTGCTTCCTGCATAGGTAATTGTCATAAGAATGGGAGGTGTTGAAACGTTGTTGTAGTTAGCATGACGCTAGAAAGTGAATAACGAGCATAGAAACAGATTAAAAATAATGACGCAAACTTACAAAATAATATATTTGTGGTTTGATGGCTTCTACTTCTATAGTTACATGCCGAACAGTGGCGTAGAGTCAATGGATGTGAGTCATGCATGGCGGAAAATTCAAACATATATTCAATACATTTTTTTATTTTTCTCATCACTTAGTATTTATATTTAATAATACTATAACGTATTAACATAATGCATTTATATTTAACAAATAACAGAAGAGCACAGAACACAGTTTTTTACGAAAGAGGCGTAAGTCAGATTGATTTTTCCTGAGGTTTCTGGAAACAGAACTGTGCCATGTCAGAATTTCTTCATCCGTCCTGTTATTAGATTCTATTTCTTCTTCGACTAAAATCTTGTAATTGATTTTTCGCACTTCTTTTAGCAGCTGAATATTTAGTTATCGTGATTCTATTTATTCCTATACAAGACTCTTGGCAAAACTTTAAAAAATCGAATTTCATCTTATTTTGGTACGAAGTAACAAAAAAAAACTCTTAAAAAAATCAAAAATGTATGTATCAAATTATTCCCACCTAATGAAGCTAACGATATATTGAAGGAGCTAAAGTGATACAGCTTAATATAATTGGGAAACAACGAGCAAGCTACAGTGAGACACCTTAGGGTCTAATACCTCAACGGTAGTTTTTTTCTTCATTTTTTATCTTGCTGGGCTCAACTACTGCATTTTGAGTTCCTGCTGTATAGACATTAATATATTTCCTAATACAAGCTATTTTTTGTTAATTTTGAATACCAATAAGTACCGAAACAATGGTGCCTGAGCACCAGGTCTCTGTAAGTACTGAAGGTAACCGGTGTTTTATTGACAAACTATTTGCTACTTTTTATCGCAATCCTACCCGATCTTTCAGAAGGCGTCACTGATGCCGAACTTACGGCATTGTGAATATTATTATTCTAATCAATAATATAATTTAAATACAGATAAACGAAGAGACCACAATATAGAAATGAGATCTAAAAAAACCACACGTCGATTCTGTACAACAGTTCTACAGGCCACCATCAGTCACCTCTCAAGTTTTCACTGCAAAAAAACATGGCGGCCCCTAGTTCGGGGAGTGCCCACCAAGCACGCTGAAACCATAAGGTCAGCCACTCTATGTAGTAAATTATAACTCGTTGCGTAATACGGGTGAAAATGAAATCTGCCGCGCGATTCTCTACCTAGCTCACTTGTTCACCTTGAGACGGCTACAATCAGTGTGCCATCTACGTGAAAGAAACGTATGGCGTCGTGGAGCGAAAATTGACTCTGGATACAGGAGTTTAATCAACGCCACCACCTACATATTTAGGTGTCGTTCTTTCCCGGTATACTCACTAAGATCGCAACTCCAAAACACGTTTTTGGAAATATATTCTTGCCAAATCCGAAAATAAATGATCAGTTTCTTACCAGGGGATCGAGACACGTCGACTGTTGTACTTCGTATTCTCATACATCTCGATTGGTGGATGGGAAGTAGTTTAACCGTGAATGATGGATTCGCACACACGGTCACTGGCAGTTTCTGAAATACTATTTAGGGATGAAGAAATAATGATATGATCGTTACTCATATTCTTAAATGATTCTCCTTGTGAGATGCCAAATCAAAATTCTGCGTTGTAGATTGCTATTGCGAGACATTACTAGTAACAGTTATTCTTTTTCAGTGATTTCGGTAGTATCTATAAATTAAGGTAATAATATCTAAAAATATTGATTTTCATATAAATTATAATTTTTTTAGACCCATATACACACAAAAGGTAGAGGTAACAAATAAAATTATAATTTCTAAGTAATTTATTCAAATAAAAATGAAAATAAGTTATTTTGGACACACATGAAATATTATGACATGGAAACTTTCTCTCATGAAACTATGTTAATAATTTACAATAATGCTTATTATCAGCTCATTTATCATCCAAACTTAATTACATATTCGGCGAGAAATAATTGTAATCTAAACGAAAGAGTTCTTGAAGAAAAATATTACTTCACTATTTTTCTGATTTTAGAAACAGCATCCGAACATTAAAAGAGAATGCACTTCACTTTATGATGTTACAGATTGTTTGTAATGTCAGTTAACCCATTTAAGGTTATTTACTTGCGTGGTATTGCTGCCATCTGCATTGTGTTTCCAGGGGTCTCTCCTGTACACAATTCTGTTATTTAGCGGCTGAGGTAATCTGTAATTCTTCAGGAGTCGAATGTCCTCATCGGATTGCAGTCGACGAAATCTTTTCATCTGTACAAAAATACAATATTTTATGTCTTCAAAATTGAATTTCATTAAGTAAATATACAGAGTGAGTCATGTCACCCGTATTGACTTGTAATCAACGGGTTCTTAACTAATAGAGAAACAAAATACTCCTCGACCGTTTTTGCCTCAAATGTGCAGTTTTTTTAACAAAATACATTTTTTGAACTTGTAGTTGTACTTCATACAACAGCTACTAAGCTAATTATAATTTAAGATAATTTGAGAATGTGTATCGAATTTGATTTTTCCCCCTCTCAATATCATCGGAACGATCATCGTGCATTATTAATTAGTTCTGTAGTATAAATTCCTTTTGCGGCTTCCAAACCAAGCCAATCTTATAAAAATGTGGAGCAAGAGAATTACACTTTATAAATATTGATCATTAACAGCCAGTTTCACCATATACTTATTAAGTGTGACTTAGTAAACTCATCCTTAATTTTAAGCCGCTCTTTAAGTCGTACTTTGTTGTTGTTCGTTTCACCACCCTCTTTAAAGCAATGGCTTATTAAAGTATAACTCAAATGCATATGAGAGTTGGTTGGTAATGCAGACCCCTGGTGAACCAGCCGGTGACCATAACCAACATTGTTTTGGTTCTGATTTGTACTTTGGTGTAAATAAGTTATTTTTATTGATTTTACGAAATAAGAAAAAAAGAGGAGTGCGAAATTTTCGTCGGAGAAGGAAGTGCTCATCGAGAGAGTACATTTCTATTATAGAAAATAAAGTTTCAAATGGAACAACGAACCCAGAAAAAATTATGCTTGGGATTACACCGAACACGATTTTAAAGCAATGAGATAAGATATAACACACATTAAATAAAGTCCTGAAGATGATGAAGTTTAGGTGAAAAAAGAAATGAAGTAAAATTTACCGAATGTAAAACTTCGACGTTGGGAGTAGCTTAGGGGATCGTGTAAACACAATCTACAAATTATTAGTTGTTAGACAAAATAATTGTTACTTTATAGGTAGATATGTACCAAATTATTGAAATGCTCCTTTTGATAATAATTAACTAAGAAGTCAACGTGGAAATTTCAATCGATTTTCAATTAGCACTAGCAATTTCAATTAGCAATTAACTCAATTAGCAATTAACACATGCAGTGTTGTCATCTTTGATAAGCGAATTCGGATGCGAAAACCCATTTAATCGAACATCAAAATAATCGGATCGTTCCCGTGTCTACCTCGAACCACGAGAAGGCTTCTCAAAGCTTTCGTTTTCTCAAAATTATCGCAGAAATCACTATCAAAAACAACACTCCACAATACGCTCGATATTTGGACTGTTTTTGCGCCATAAGGCACAACTTAAAATATATAAGTGGAGCTGTGAGGTGTCAAGCACATTAACTTATATATTTTAAGTCAATAATAATTTAATCAGCGATAATTTAAGTCAAACTTATCGTTTTAGTCCACCATAAAGACTATGGTGAAACGGAAATGTTTTCTATATCTACCTTACAATTCCTAAGACGAACTTAAAATTTTAAGTAATGGTGGTGAAACAGGCCATCAGTAGAAAATACGCATTAAAATCAGGCAGGCCCTATGCAATTCACAACAGATGTCACACTGTTTCCTGTCACCGCTCGACTATAGTCGAAAACTATGCGTCCTAGGGCCTTTAAACCTGAATTTTGAGACCGAAGACTGTGGGTTGTTCATCATGACGTCATCTACAAAAGGGGATATAGGACCTCCAAAAATAAAAAAAAACACAATTTCATGATTTTTTTGCAATTAAAAAAATGGTAGATTGTGCAATTCTGGCTTCAGATTCGGATTCAGCGCGTCGACATACATCGAGAAACATGTGTCAAGTCTTTGGGTCTGACAAAGGTTTTTTTGTGCCTGTACAGTCAATACCTAATAATTCCGCAGGGGTAAGTCTTCTGAGATTGGTTCATACGGTCCCAATCCGTGCCTGCCATTGGCTACGTTTCTCAAAGCAACTGAGCATTTCTCAACTGGCCACTACATTTCTCAAAGCAACTGAGCATGTCTCAACTGGCCACTACATTTTTGAAAGCATCTGAGGATTTCTAAACTGGCCACTTCATTTCTCAAAGCAACTGAACATTTCTCAACCGGCCACAATATTTCTCAAAGCAACTGTGCAGTTCTCCACTGGCCACTACATATCTCAAAGCAACTGAACATTTCTCAACTGGCCACAATATTTCTCAAAGCAACTGAGCATTTCTCAACTGGCCACTACATATCTCAAAGCATCGGAGGATTTCTCAACTGGCCACTACATTTCTCAAAGCATCTGCGGATTTCTTAACTGGCCACTACATTTCTCAAAGCATCTGCGGATTTCTCTACTGGCCACTACATTTCTCAAAGCATCTGCGAATTTCTCAACTGGCCACTACATTTCTCAAAGCATCTGCGGATTTCTCAACTGGCCACTACATTTCTCAAAGCAACTGAGCATGTCTCAACTGGCCACTACATTTCTCAAAGCAACTGTGCAGTTCTCAACTGGCCACTACGTTTCTCAAAGCATTTGAGGATTTCTCAACTGGCCACTACATTTCTCAAAGCAACTGCGCATGTCTCAACTGGCCACTACATTTCTCAAAGCATCTGAGCATTTCTCAACTGGCCACTAGTTTTCTCAAAGCAACTGAGCATTTAACGGCGAACGTACCTGGTTGTAGGAGATGTAGATGGGGTCCGGGAACACCAGCCACACCACGGCCTCGGAGCAAGGCGGCGTGGTGAGCGAGCCGCGGTAGGCGTAGAAGGTGTCGGTGTCGCAGCCCTCGAGCAGCGTGGACAGCGCGAAGGGGCGCGACAGACACGCCCTCTGGCCCGGCTGGCGCAGCTGCCGCAGCAGCCTTAGCACGGGCCACAGGCGGGCGTTGCTGCGCTCGCGAGCCTGGCCCGGGCACAGCGCGCTCTCAACACCTCACTCACAACGCAAACATAAACGTAAGCATGGCGTTAACATAAAAGTTAAGGCCCATTCGCAATGGAAATGTAAACACAAGCATAACGCATAGACGTAAACATTAACTTAAGAGATAAACTGAAGTATTCACATTGTCTAACACAAATGTAAGCAAAATAACGGTTTGTATTAGCTGTGAGACATTCTAGTTTACATTTAGCGTCCATGGCACATATGGCGTTAGTTCGTCTATCGATTTCGCTCTTCTTTCGATTATCGTTTTTGAGTTTTGAGTTGTGATTGGTTCATTTCTTATGTCTTACTTAAGCATAAGCACAGAAGATTGAAGCTTGCAAGTTTACGTCTTACGTGTTATGCTTGTGCGAACGCATTGTGGAAACGGCCTCCGTCCTTTGGTCAACGATAGCGCCTAAACCGTTCAGCTAAAATTGAAATTGCCCATCAATGGAAGTGATGTCGCAGCCTCGTGAATTTGAAACCGACGTTTTAATTTTTTGGGGGTTCTTTACATGAAGTCCCTGGGAGTTTTCAAAATTTTCAACTTTATCAAAAATGTAGCTCCAAATTTGTTTAATAGATTTTTTTCTTGGATAGAATAAGTGACGCTTAAAATAATAGTGTAGGTATAATCTACGTAAAATCACGGTTTTTCAAAGATTGGGAAACTTCATTTTTTCAGCGTCTTTTCACAAATCGAAATTTTTTGTTTTTGAAATCTGTTCTTTAAATACAATTTTGAAGTAAGGTCAGGTACAATTTTTCAAAAGTTTGACTAGTTTTCGCATAATTTTCCGTGATATAAATCTTTAATAGGCAATTTTGAATGTTTTAAAACTTTTTTCTCAAAAACGGCACCAAATTATTTCTTAAAATTCTCTCCTTTTTGTCTCAAAGTACGGTACAAAAAGGTGCTAGTCTCATTTTCGGTGAACCGAATTTTCAAAAATTCCAATTTTTTACGTTTAAAAATTACAAAATTGACGATATTTCACTTTAAACAAAATTTGTTCCAAAACCCAGCTTGTTGAAAAAGGTCATGTACACATATATGAAAAAAAGACGAGTAAATGTAGCTCCACAAATGTGGATAAAAGGTGCTTTGATGCTTCCGTCCGAAGGTTCGCGGGTTCGAGTACCGCTTTGGGCATGGTATTTTCCCCTTGTCTCTCCTGTATGTGTTGTCGCGGAGGGCCTCGCGTTCTGCTGACCCCAGATCAGAGGAGCCTAATGTGTGGTCGAATATGCGTCCCGTAGGGACGTAAAAGGTAACCGTATGTCCGCTGGAGAAAAGCCTTAGGAATAAAACTGACAACTGACTTCGGTAAAAGTCTGTCATATTCTGAGTATCCAGTGACGCTTCCATATCCTAGAGAAATTTGTTTTACCCTGACTTTTCAACCTTGCGCCATTTGCTCCAGACGCAGTTCCCGCGAACTCTAGTAAGAAAACCTCTTTGCTCGCTGAATTCTCGGCTATCCGGGAGACGCCGCGTCGTTGGCTGGGGTGCCGACGTTTCGCCCGACATTTCGCAGGCTTCCTCAGGGTAGTGACACTGCGGCGCTACGCGCCCGTTGATTTAAACTATCTTGCCTGGGTTCTCGGGAGGGGCAGGTGCGCTGTGATTGGCGGAGAGGTCTCCCTGATTGGCCGGCGGTCTGGGCCAACCTGCGCCTAGCGCCAGAGGTCCCAGTGGTCGGACGGAGATGAACATTGGCCCAGACCGCCGGCCAATCAGGGAGACCTCTCCGCCAATCACAGCGCACCTGCCCCTCCCGAGAACCCAGGCAAGATAGTTTAAATCAACGGGCGCGTAGCGCCGCAGTGTCACTACCCTGAGGAAGCCTGCGAAATGTCGGGCGAAACGTCGGCACCCCAGCCAACGACGCGGCGTCTCCCGGATAGCCGAGAATTCATGGATTCGAGCCGCGGATGCTTACGTACACATCTGACTAATCTCTTTGCTCGCTACCTGGACATGCCTGTTATAAACGAAATATTTAGCCCAAGTTGATGTATTTGCTGTAAAACTATAACCAACGTTATTTAATTACTTTAAATTTCATTTCACTAAATTTGGCAACATAGAAAAATTCTCTTCCCACATATAAGGCAGATATTGCGCGCCCGATCTCATGATTCTTCACTAAATTTGCCAACATAGAAAAATTATCTTCCCACATATAAGGCAGATGTTGCTCGCCCGATCTCATGATTCTTTCGAATGACGGACTTCTTCGATTGGTATGTTACCTGAAAGAAAAACGCCAGCACCGCGAGACCATCTGGATGTTGCAGGGCCTCTTGAACGTTATGGTACCGGGTCTTTCGGTGAATAATATGCATTTCCAATGGAAATCTGAAAAAAGAAACAAAAGCTATTTCAACATTACGCATTTTTCAAAAGTTCATTGGAAACAAATTGGTTTAGACACACAGTATGTGTTTTTTTCTCATTTAGCAATACGAGTATTAGTAAAGGAGTCAAGAGCCCAGTAGTCAAGAGTGCTAGACAACGCAGCATCAGGAGAAGGGGTTTGCACCGAACGTAGAACCGATAGATACTTCCAGCAGCAAAGATGATTCAAGAGGCCCAACTCGACGTCGTACGTATAAAAATCGTGACCATCCTTACGCCCACGTTAAAGCCGGGAGGAATGTGATAACCCCACACCAGTGGGGGATATCAGGGCTTGTGAGCGTTAGTGGTCGCGCTTTCCCGCACCATTTGAAAGGGAGGGGACACTCGAAGCGACAACGTGAACCTAGCGTGGTCTACCACTCCATATTTCATTTATTTTCTACCGGGAGGCTACATTCTCGCAGTGGACACCTAGGCGTTTTGCTTATTCTCACACCGCGTGGCCGACACGCACGTTTTGTACAATTGGTATCTGAATCCCGTCGGAACGCGGTTATCCTTCTCGGAAACTTCCTCACTCGATGCCTGGGTTGGGCCGCCCTGCCAGCTCCGAGCTACTGACTTTTCAGACCAATGCCTGGGTCCAAACATTGTGCCACTCACAATGCGCTGGGCCACGTCCCTCCTCTATGCCCAGAGGATCGGGCTGCTGCCACGACGAAGCCAAGTGCCCAACGGGGGGCCATCCGGGCTAAGGCACGGAGATGTCGGGGCCCCAACCTGTCTCCTCACTGGGAGGTCATCTCGGGCGAGTGTTTGGTCATTAAAGGTAGTATATGCAGCGTTCCTTTGGTTCCAACACGTGAACTACAGTGTTACCATGTTATTGTTACGTGCTACAGTGTTATTATTTCATATTTAATTTTTACAGTATTGTGATTATGGAAATTTTTCATTCAGAAACAAAATGTCGGAAAAGAAAAAAACATCGATCACAATATATCGACGTTAAATAAACATTGGCGTTAATACATCGATGTTTAAAACACTGATGTTTCTACAAAATATCGATGTTTTAAGAACATAGACATTGATGTCGCATCCCTATTATCGATCAGGTGCTGGCCGACACAGTTCTTTCTCCCACCTGGATAAAACGTTAGCGTTATCCTCGTTCTTTAAAACTTTTTTTTGCTTGGCCTGAAGGCCTTCATCCCCCGAGTAGAGAACATTTACAGTACATTGAAATTCTAAAATGGCAAAATGTTTTAAGCCATTTTTAAATCAAATTCAATGACAGCAATTTTAAGCATCAAAGTGCCATGAGAAATTACTCTGTGCCTTTTGTCGTATTGCAATTTGCCACCATTTTTTTCATTAACTACTAGAGAACTGCACATTTCGCCTACTCAACATTAATAAACAACAGTGACTTATGTCAGTTTGTGTCTCATATCTTGAAAAAGTGACTTCTATCAATTTGCCATTTTAGCACGATTGATAGATGAATAAATTGATTTCTTGGATACATTAAGAAAAAAATTAACAAATAATTGTTTGTGAATGAGTGAGTGAGAATAATTGTTTTTGAATTGTGTGTGAATCCACATCAGGGAGGGTTTAAGAACTTTGTGGTAGTTTAAGTTTTAGCGTATTGTTTTGCTTCTGGACGTGAATGTAGCTTCACTATGCGTACGTTTCGTTAAACTCTCCTTTTGCTTGTAATGGTAAGAGTAGAGGTAAGGGCGAGTTGCTATTTTGTTAGCAATGCAGAAAAATCATACTTGCAATTCGTGTACCGATGCAAATAAGTTTTCTATAGCTCGGAAACGAAAATGACTATTTTTCGAATATTCTAATATTGCGTTTTTTAAAATATATTTTTAAAATTTATTTTTATTTATGTTAAACTTTTATTCATCTTTCAACTATTTATAGCTGAAATGACGGGGAGGGATTCTGGTGCTCAAGAAAATGTGCCCAGATAATTTTCTCCCCATATGCCACATACAGTTTTTACTGTTTTTTTTGACTACATAAATCTGAATCTAAATCTAGACTAGCTGAGACGTGAGGGAAACGTGAGGGGGCGTGGCCTCACCTGATGCCGCTGAGCACGTGCTCGCTGCCCCGCGAGTTTCGGTGGCCCCAGTGGAAGTGCAGCCCCTCCATGACGTAGGAGCCGTTGAGCGCTGCGCCGAACACGCGCGGCCGATGCTCCTGCGCCGCCGCCGCCGCCGACGCCTCGAAGGCCTCCGACGCCAGCGACACTGCGCACAGCACGGCGCAGCGCAGCACTTGCCTCAGCGGAGGCCCATTCGCAATGCAAACGTAAGCACAACACACACAAACGTTAACATTAACGTAAGTGATAGACTCTAATATTCACAAAGTCTAACATAAACGTAAGCAAAATAAGAGTTTCTATTGGCTGTGAGCCACTCTAATTTACTATTCCCATTACAAGCCCCGTTCACAATGCAGACGTGAGCATAAGCATAGCGCATAGACATAAACATTTACATAAGAGATAAACTGAAGAATTCACAATGTCTAACATGTATGTAAGGAAGAGAAGGGTTTCTATTGGCTGTGAGACATTCTAGTTTACGATTGGTTGGATGTGAAAATCGTTTGCGAAGTATCGACTGTGTCCATGGCCCATATGGCGTTTGTTCTTCTATCGACTTAGTTCCAATTTCGATTCTCGATTTTGAGTTACCGTTCTGGGATTGGTTAATTTCTTATGTTTTACTTAAGCTTAAGCACAGAAACCTGAAGCTTGCAAGCTTACGTGTTGTGCTTATGCGAACGTATTGTGAATGAGTCCGTTTGTGGACGTAGCCCAACTTTTTACTGACGCCATTCGTATGTTTGTTTGCACTGTGAATGTGTCTTTAGAAGAGGTTCATAAATTACGTATGCCAGACACGAGGGGAAGGAGTTTGAGGCAGATCTGCGCTACATGGAGGTAGGAGCGTCATAGTTTAATGTTACTCATATATCATGCTGATATTTATTTTTAAAATTTATGGACGGCTCCTTAGAAGGCTTTAATGAATGCCAATTCAGAAGCACATATCCATTTCCGTCAATGCAAATCTTTTTGATTGGTTTGTGTTTCCGGACGCTACTTGAGTCATTAGCCCCGTACGTGTAGTGCATGTTTTATCGCGAGAGGTGTGTTGATCTACCCGTCGGCTTGCGGGATATTCCCCATCCAGGTATCCCCCACCAGCAGGGCACCACCCCAGCCGGGATAAACTCCAACCTCTCATTTGGTCTCCCGCCATTTACAGTAGTGTAGTGCATGCGTGTGTGTGTGTGTGTGGGGGGGGGGGAATAGGACAAGGAGTGGAAGGAAAGATCGAGCGCGGTACGTGACCCATTTCTTAGGAATACCGGAGCCCACGACCCGTCTCTAGGAAATGCCGGAGCAGTAGTACCTTATCAAACTGACCACGAACCTCACGCAACTTTCCTTTCTTTTCCGTGTTGCATTCTTTTCCCTTACACACACAATTACACTACCTCACAAGTCGGGAGATCAACCGAAAACTTAGAGCTGGTGGCGGTGCCCTGCTGAGAAGTCCTGTAGCCGAAATTTCGCCACAAACCGAAGTGTAGGTCGGCGCCGAATAATCAACTGGAAATAATCATCGTCATATCCTGGGATAAATCATTCACTGTACTAACTAAAGTAATGGTAGCAGAAGTTCACGAGCCCGAAAAACTCAATTATTCAATTAGACTTGCGCCAAAATCTTGAATAATTCCACGCAGATATTCGCGATTTCAAATAGCTCGGCTTGCGATCGAAATCTACTTTTTCTTCTAATGGAACGATCAGAAATTAGAATCTGACACGTCATTCCATCCGTGATCATCCTCCTCTTCAATTGCTCCTGAGGCGACCACCTGACGGCGAATACGTTATGAGTGCATGTCATGCACGCACATCGTCTTACGTCGGATGGAGGCTAGGTCGACAGGAGCAAAGAAATCGGCGGCGTTTGGTATGGGCCTTCACAAACCACCTCAGAACACGGGGTCGTGGCACGCAGGAGCCGAGAAGCCTCGAATACTTTCATCCAGAGGGCAAAACATCATCAAACCGGTGCCCGTTTTATCCCCGCAGTACAGATAGTTCAGATACAGTTCAGAATTAATGTTACAAACTTTGAGCATAAATAAAGGAGACCAAAATGATTCTTTTAGGCAATAAGCATGAGGGGAAATTACTAATATATGTCGTTTGCCCCTGATTGTTAGGCAACCCATCGTACGCAGGTGTATTGATGTATGCCTTCTAAAGTTGACATATTTCGTGTACCAGGCGAACCCCAGATCAAGTTCGAGAGGAAGCTCTCCATTGGATGACTGGGTCCCCTCTCCGTCCAGCTCGTGACCTTGAAGTACCATTGCGTTTAAATCGGAGTGTAGCGGTCACGCAATCCTCAAACGTGTGCATGCCGAGGTTAAACATACCCTTTGAAACCATGACGAACATAATTTTCATTGTGGACAAACTCAAGTAACGACAAGAAGATTTTATTCCGGCGCGAAGCATTCTAATGCCGAATTTTAATGTTTAAAAGCTACCAAAAAGAACTTAGAACCGTGGGAATGAAGTATCGGCGATTTCCGTACGATAGTGCCCAACATCAACTACATCAACATCAGCCGCGGAGAGATCTCCTATCGAAGCTCAGAGATTCCTGACCGGCGCGAAGTTCACCCTTTTTTTTAAAATTTATTTTACATTGACAGACAGAACAACGTTCAGCCGCGAGGCTCTATAGTTGATTGGTCGAGTAACTTTGTATCAGCAAAGTCTGATGGGGTAATTTGTCACCTTCCTGATAGTATATCTTCAACCAAGGTTATTGCGAGGAAAATTCTTGAAACATTCGTTAGAAGGCGATGACAGAGTTTAGAAAGGAATACGATGGAAGAGGCAGGTAAATGCAAGAAATTTAATCTTATCTAATATCGGAGATATATTAAAGGAAAATGTGAAATGGGAGTCTGCTTCTTAGGCAGGAGAGTGGGGGTTGATCAGTTCCCATTTCATAAGTGACTGCTCCTTCATCGTGATTTAAATTATTGAAGAAATGATGTGCCAGTTTCGTAAAAAAGGAAGTATTTGGTCATATTGCAAGGTCGTTGTTCAGTGTCTTGTTGCTGACAAACCAAGGGCATTTACTGTTATTCTTAAGATTTTGTTTTGAAAGATTTGAATTTTATTTAGTGGTTGGGGCATCTGAAATCCATACGTGGCATGCGTAAATTAAAATTGGACAAAGAATATATCTGTAAATAGTGAAAGAAGAATGGATTTTTAAAGAAGAGTTGCGATTGAGAATTGGAAGTAAAATAGTGTTATAATACTAATTATCTATTGGATTCATTTACTTTCGATGAGATACGACTGTGCCAATTTAATCTTGTGTCCATGAAAATGTTGAGATAATAAATAGAAGAATTTACTGGAGACCAGGGAATGATACAAGAACTTCTACCCTTTCGTAACGTATCGATGCAGGTCGGCGGAGACATCACAAGCATGAGCAGGCATACTGGCTTGCATGCACATGCATACTGCCTATTGTGTTAGAAATACTTGGTAACAAAATGTGTTTTCATACCTCTTGGATGAAAGGATGATGAAATAAATGGATGGACTAAATTTTATGAGCATGCTTCATATGAGGAAAGAGCAAGTTGAAAATGGAATACACATATTCGTGGAACAATATGCAGTCATTAAAATGTTTTCCACAACATTGGTAGAGTGAATGACAATGATTTGCGTTTTCCATACAACAGCAACGTAAGGCTTGTTGGACAAGCGACACAACACTGATGAGCAGTCCACATTTGTCTTGATCTCAAACACGATAGCCAAAGTATAAAGAATGCGCAAGTTTTGTAATTTCATATATTTGTTTTCTTTTAAGTTTGGATGTAAATCTTCCACCAACGTAACAGAAGTTATCGGGTTGATGCGCAACTTTTTCGATGTAAAATGACGATATGCATTTTATCGTACTGACTCAATTCTACAGATCACGTGGCGTATTTCACTTCTTTTTAAACCACAGAACTCTAATGTTTTTGAGGCACACGCAAACCAGATACGAACATCTCGCGCACACCGGATACACTTTTAGTACAGTACCTATCAAATAATTATATGCGTCGTCATTGCCAACAATATTATTTATTAAAATAGTAGCTTTCGATGGCTTAGCCATCACCATTACATTTCCATGTTTTCTGTTTCAAATTTTACGTGTTCTAATTCAATTTTATTCACTTTCCTTTAGTGTTAAATGACTTAACCCCCCTTTCTTTCTTTCAGTTCTTAGATTGTTAAATATATTTTCTAGAAATTGTAAATTATTAGTAACCTTTTATTATAATTTTGTGGTCAAATCAAAAAAGATTCACGTTTTAATGTTTTTTGTTTTTCTTCTTATACTAGAAAACTGATGATGATGGCTAAGCCATCAAAAGCTACTATTTTAATAAATAATATTGTCGGCAATGACGATGCATATAATTATTTCATTGGAAATGCCAACGAAAACTCACCACAATACCTAGACAGTACGTATGAATTACATTGGAATGAAACTTATAAAAGCTGCCGTCGCTTCTCGTGATAATCGGTCCATCATCTTGCTGCCTTGTCAGCAAGGACGCGAACATTGTTATATGTTGTCGTCATGGCCGCGTCCTAGCTTCCACGTCCTCTTCTGTTTCAAGTGAAGACCGTGCCAGATCTTCACGTTGTAGCCAAAATTAGAGTTCACAAATAACCTTTTGAATTGTCTACAGGCTCATAATAATGCCACGATTTACATTCAAAATTTTGCTTATTAGACAAACAATTCCTCTGAGAATTATCTGAAGAAAAACAGTTGTAACCTTAATAAAAGATGTACAAGACTGCAAGCATTTTTTTGACGAGAATTGGTGTACCTGAATGCCCGGTATTCGTCAGGCAGAGTGGCAAAGGAAGCAGATCGTGGTAATTGATCTTCTCCAGAGCTGGCAGCGGAAGTGGAACAGTGCGATGACTCACGATGTAAATGGGCGACTGGAAATTTCCGGCGCATTCTTCGCTGTGTTCGCTCCATGCCTTTTGCTCTGTACACACAAACAAATCAGACCTTTTTTATGTAAATATTTTAATATTCTTTTGAAATTTATTTATGAAACATCATGTAAGATAATACATCACGAAATGATGACGCGGGTGTTTAGAAACACTGCAAGTCATTCCTGGTTCGCAAAAAACCCACCATGTGTTCTGCGCAATGATGATCGGCAGGTTTTAACATAATGTCATTTTTTTCTTTTCACTTAATAACAATTCCTTTTAGCACAGTCATGAATCTTTTGTTACGAAAAAAGGAAATTACCCATTTTTATACATTTCGTATTTTTCGAAGATTTCGAATAATAATAATAATAATAATAATAATAATAATAATAATAATAATAATAATAATAATTAGTTTTTTGTCTTTTCCGTCAATTTGTAAGCATCTTCCGCTGATTTGATCGATTTTTAACATCATTTGAAAGACACTTGCTTCAAATAATATTTACGAGATGCAAACACGTTCTCCACAGAATTACTAAGTAGCCTACTCGATTTCTTCGCTCAGAAATTGTAATGTCAGCCGTTGTATGTATTCTGAGGTTCCTGCGGCGGATATCAGCGCTATTGTCGGTTCGGTTGATTTCGCGTTAACTAAAAACAGATATTGCCAGGTAAAGAACAGTTCAAACCAAAGGTTTGCAAGCTAAGTTCATATGAACAAAAAAAAGATGCCTCGATTATACTTCGCCTCGATTAAAACATTAAGTCCCTTGACACTTCCTCCACAATCTGATCCAAAGTCACTGGAGTGACATTCAAGCTCCCGATTGAATGACAGCGTCACAGCTGAAGTATCAACGGGCTTAATGTTTTAATTGACGTATACATCAGTAACATATCCAACAGCTTGAGTTGAACAGCTTGATCAGTTTATTGAAAGCATGCGACATATCCTCTTCGAAAAACATATGAGTGTAAGATTGTTCTCAGAGAAGCTAATATAGCGAGTTTTCTGGTTTTTGAATACAAAGATTTGTGAGTGTATGAAAACACAATGTCTAGGAATCGTCTAACGCATGTGTCCTTTCACAAACAAATTTCAGTGATTATAATTATGTGGTGCATTACATTTTTCAGGTCTGACTAAATGTTTCTGGGCTCAAAAATGCATTTTTTGCACCATACAATTTTCTGTACAATGTGGTATATGTTTCCTGATTTAGGGCATTTTAAGCCTCTTAAATGGCCATTTAAATATCTTCGCCGTTTAATTTAAGTCCCAGCTCGTGGCAATATGCCATTTACCTTCTCATATTCGAATAACAAAATTATTTTTTCACTGCTTATCTATAATATTATTCTCTGTTAGATGTTGGCCGTGTAGTTGTCATTTTCAAGGCGTTTCTAAATATATGGGTATTTATGAAAGCGTGCGTTGTGTTTACATATACTGTTTGCAGAGTTCTGTCTGACTTTGTGATGTTTCAGCGTTTTAAAATTCGTTTCAACATGGGTCGGCTACCAAAATTTGGAAAAGCAAAGTTCTATAGCAATTCTATGCAATCGAGAATTTTACTCCAATTTCAAGCAGGGGCGCCCTGAGAAATCCAGGGACCTCGGGTAGTTGATCCAAGGAGGTCCCAAATATGCCCTCCTCCCCAATTCATAAACATAATACATTTATCCATGCATCAGAAATATCTTACAGCGTTAAATTTGGATTAGTGATCAATACATGTTCTATTTCTTTAGAATGAAAAAAATGCGATTCGGAATTAAGACGGGGCCTGGGGCAAATTGACATCACTGCCCCTTCCCCTTCTGGAAGCCACTGGTTTCAAGTAACGCACATGTTTTTCCAAAGTTGAACATACATTTGTTTCAGGCTTATGTCAAAACTATCATTGTAGAAAAAATACGTATTTATCAGAAAATATTATGAAGTTTCAAATTATCCCAAATTTAAGTCGTTGGCTTGGTAAAAGTTATATTCGTTTCAAGTGGAGCAATAATTGCTCCAAAACGAGGCGCAAAATTCTTCGCCTGTCATAAGGCGGATATCAGTATTACATTTCTGCATTTCTCTACAACTTGCATGTGCAGATCTTGGTAGATATCTGCGTGATAAAACATTACCATTACATTTGCAGATATATATTGAACTATAAGTTCACTGTCACACCGTTTGTATATTGTTCCAGAATGTGTAAACCTCCCTTATTTCATTAGTTGTTCAGACTTAATAGAGAACGACATGAACAAATATTTTTGGAGTTTTCTATGTTTTCTACGTTTGAAGTCAAAATTTGGAGCCGTTTTTGAGGAAATAGCGTTTAAGCGTTTCTGTGAATGCGGAATTTTGAGATAATTTTCGTAGAAAACTGTTCAGTTTTCGAGAAACTTTATATGACCGATTTAAAGCACATGTACTCATAAATTGTGAACAAATTGCCGCAAATATAAATATTGACGACGTGACAGACAAGTCCATAAAATTACATTTCGTAATTTTTGTAAAAAAAACAACACAAAAGAATGGAGCAATATGGCATTTATGTCATCTCATAGAGTACATACCAACCAAAAGTTATAAGTGTACGTACCAAAAGTTTAAAGAAAAAAGTTGGATCTGTTTTTGAAAATATCTTGTTTTTCTTATTTTTTTAAAAATTGCACATATTGCAAACAATATTGCTCGATAACTACTACAATTTTGAAAAATTGTATATAACTTTACTGAAAGAACTAATAATGGAGAACAAATTTATTTGAAGCAAAAATTGCTATCTTCAATTTTGTAGTTGTAAGAATTCACCGAAAAAAATAGTTTTGCAATTATCGAAAATTAAGATTAATCTTAAAAATCTTACCTATGCCACCTTTATAAGTGTACATTATTCTTACAACAAATATAAAGAAAAAATTTGGAGCGGTTTTTAAGTAAATTTTGAAAATATTCGTGGGTTTCATGTAAAGTACCCCCAAAAATTAAGGCATTTTTTAAACCGCAGAGCTTCAGCTCAGGCCACATCGACAGGAATTCATTCAATTTGGAAAATATTTGTATGCCTAGTTTAGGCGCTAGTGTTGTTCGCATACACCAGACAGACGGACATATGTTTTGCCGTCAATAGACTTTTCGGTATCAAGGACCTACAAAACATGGATTCTGGCTGTGCGACATGTTAGAAGATTTTTTCTTAATTTAGCAATTGGATTTATTCATTTTTCCGTTACTAGGCTCCGGCAATTTATTTTTTTCTGCCGAAAATCCCCGGTTTTGTTGCCCATCATTTCATAGCTTCTCCTATACTATATATATATATATATATATATATATATATATATATATATATATATATATATATATATATACGGGAAAGTAAAAATAGACAACTAAATTTAGAATGTTTATTAAATTTAGTAAAAATTCAAATTTTTCAGTTCTTTTCAGTGCCTCAAAATATTGTTGTAGAACAATGAAAATTTGCGATGTTTCTTCTGAATCAAAAAGGCAACTTTTCACCGCTATTAAAACTCCAAACTCGAAAAAAATTGTGAATTTTGTTCCATTGTTTGTGATTCAATGGATAAATATGTATTAAAAACATAATCACAAGTAATTTGTTTCAAACTTATTATGAAGTACTTGAACTATGTCTGATATGAAACAATTAAAAATTGAATTGAAATATATTGACTTATAATTTCAACATAAATACCTAGAATGCGTGTTGTTTATATCATTAAATACTTACCTTCTGATCTGTATCCAAATCTATGGTGGATTTCGGCACTTTCTCCTGAAATAAAAATAGGCAGTATGCCCTATTATATGCACACGTATCATCAAATATTAAATTAATATAATTTTAAAATGATTACATTAATCGCCATGCAAAGTTGTATTTAAATCAGAAAATGAAGTCCTACCTAACGCCGCAAACACAATTAAGAAATACCATGGTTCCATTGTGGGAAAGAGAACTCTCTGACTAAAAGAAATATAACCCTGAACAGCAAACACGACTCCGTTTCATCTGCCGTCTCACGAAGGACAAACGAATCTGCACTCCCTCACCACGCGTGTGCCAAGTTCATCTTGAGTTATGCAACACCTCTTGTTCTAAGACTCCTGCTGCTTCATGGGTGATAATATGTTATGCACATTTACAGGACACGAGCTCAATGATACGCACAGGGTCGTGCCAAGGTACTTGGGATGCAGGTGCGAAAAAGGTTTATAACCCGGAGATGCAGAGCAAACTACAATTAAATAATCTGTTGTTCATCTCTTGGAAAATATTTAAAAAAGGAAAAGGCAATCAAGAAAGAAAGAAAAAAACATACGAGTATTTCGTCAAACGGTTTCATAACATTCAGGTCAACTATTGCTGACCTGCATTATTTCGAGAAGTGCCTATTTTCTGAGAGAGTAATAAAATTAATTTGTATTTGCAATCAATTGTTATCATCAAAACCATTTTCTTAATGTCTGTAAAAAGACAATGTTGATACAGTTGAAAAGCAATCACGTCTCAAAAACCGTTATTTTTAAAGCTTTTTTTTTTATTTTATAATTTAAATGGGTTCTTGTAACTCAAAATTAATTAACTTTTAGCCGATAAAATGGTCTTGAAATTTGAGACATATGTATTTCCGATGTCAATGGACTTAATTTTGACTTTGAACAATTTTTGCATCACTCGTGTACAAACAAATTAATTTGTTTTAATCAGAATCGAAATTCTCCGTTTTATAATTTAAATAAGATTGTGGAATTTGGAGACAGAATTGACATGTAAAAACTATATCCATCATCATTATTCGTGCATTCAGCTTTCTGTACAGGTACAGCTCCATATACTATATTCACACACATCATTACAAAAAATTCTCCCTTAAAAATCACTCTCATCCCTTTATTTTCTCAGTCTTCCTTTCTCAGTTACTCAACCACTCACTAACATTCTCATCTTTTATTCTTGCCCACCTTTCAGTGTCGACTCATGCTTAGGTCGCGCGGTTGCATAACCAGCCGAAAAACGAAAAAGATCGTATAACATGTAAGGAATATAATTTTTCCTTTTAATGACATTCAATATTCAAGACATTGCAGCAATATCGATGTCTATGAAATCATCCTGAAACCAAACAGCGCACATCTCCGCTATCCGGTGCTCTCTCAGACTTGCACCATGTCACGCTCTTAGCTCTGTTACCGGATTACTTACTCTTTGGCACAACGCTACTACATATTGCGGCAACCATGGGAATCTTCTTCCATGGGGATCTGGTCACCGAGAGTGACTCGACGCCCGAGCGGTAGGCCACTTTCGTTGTCGTCTGTTGTCGTAACTTAATTTTATGAATTTTGAATATTATTGAAAGTACACAAGTTCAGTTAGTTATTGACGGAATTGAGTATATTGTATATGATGTTTGGAGACTTTAGATTGATTTGATATTTGATTTAATTCAAAATATACATTTGATGAGTTCTTTGTGTAAAGTTGGGCATCATGGGAAAAGTGCCTTTTTGTGCCTCACATGGGTGTGTACTGCCAGCTGCAGTTACAGCTGAGTTACAGCCTGCGAGGATTGTTGTCAATACGACAGTGTGGAGGATCTTTCATTATAACAATATATTCCATGGTAGTGAAAGTTTTGAAGTGAAATAATTTTATTTACATAAAACGTGTCCAAACAATAGTCCTTGATGCATATATAGTTGAGTGCGATTAATTGGTATTTTCGACCCCTAGTTGTTTTTACTTTCTCGTCCTGAAGAAAACACTTAAGAAGATAATGTTTTGACATGCTGCGGGAAAAAAAACGGTGAATTTTCGGCAGAATAACTCTCACTATAGGGCCCTGGCAACTAAAAAGTGGATAAATACAGTTGCTAAATTTAGGAAAAAATCCTCTTATTACGTAGTGTAGTCTATATTTTGTGGGTCCTTGATACCAAAAAATCGGTTGACGGGAAAATGTCTGTTCATCTGTCTGTGAACAACGCTAGCGACTTCGGTCGATTTTCTCCAAAATTAATATAGTTCTATATGGATCTGGTGATGTCACGGCCCCTTGAATATGAAACCGCAATTTTAATTTAGGGGTATATATCTTGCATAAAGTCTCTGAGACATTTTATAAATTAAAAAAAAAAGCTCTAAAGTTTTGGATTAAACTTTAGAGACTTTTGTTATTGGAGAGTGTGAAGGACTGAAGAGAGAGAGAGAGTTAGAAGAGTTAAGAGAATTAGAAGAATTAATTTGGCCACCTATGTGCCAACAAGTGTAAACTGATAACACTTCCCAAGTAAGTTTACGACAGTGTTAGCAGACATTTTTCGGATGGTGTCAGTGCCTTGTGTTACAAAGCAATACCAAATTGATGCTTCCACAAATATGTCTTCAATGTGAGTACTGAATGGCATTTCTTCGCTTCGCAACGTTTATGGAAAAAGACCTTGCGGAAACTAAAATATTCTTAATAAAAGGTAGCCTTCAATTCTGATAGGAACCTATTAATTTACCTAGTAAGTTACTTAAGTGTACTAATGATTATGTGAAGAACATTGCCTTTATATTTTTAGCAAAGGTGAAAATTAAATTTAGAACTGAGGGTGTCTTACGTACCACATTCGCCTGACGGTATCTCAAAAATTTAATATTTTTTTTTCATGTCTGCAAAACTTAAAATTCCTGAAAGGCTTCAACCGAACGGGTAGCTAATAAATAAAAAAAATTCAACGCCGAACAATTCTTAGAAAGAGGACTATTGCATCAATGCTATAATAAAAAAACAGTAGTAGGCAGAACGAAAATGCACAATTTAATTTCTGTATGAATAGGTCAATCAACTATATTCTCCGTAAAGTGAAGTAAAAGAAATATAAATTTAATTAATTGTATCACATACTCTTATTCGTATAAACAGTCTGCCCCTCTAATATTAATTTCAATCCGTTTGGCACTTTAATTTTAATTTAATCGGTTGTGAAGGTCATATGTATATATCTGGCACATAGTGAGATGTGAAGAGATAGTACTTTTGTTTATTACTGTGCGAAATTATATTGATAGTAATTGTCTACTGAAGATTTAGACGTGCTTGAGGGGTGACACTCAAGCAGACGCTGCAGCGAAACAGTAAGTAGACATTTTTGTTGTATTTAATTTCTCAGAATCATCTCGGTGTCCCACTTTGTGACTTACCAGACTTACGGGAAACTTTTCAAGTTTTATAATGGTACTTATTCAAATTTGTTAACTGTCGATTTTGAGGAGACATTAAATATAAAATATTGTTCAAAAAATGATTTTAAAAAAATTAAATGAATTCAATATATACATCAAATGAGAGTATTTTTTGTTCTTTAATGTCGCGAAATATTAAATTTCTGTCACAATTACAAAACGAGTTAAAAATGATTAACTTTAGCGATGCGATTGTTTTTTCGAAAATTTAAAAAAATCATATAATCTCAAAAAATACTATTAGGGAAAAATGAAAAACGCGGGTTTTATATTCTTTCTTATACTCTTCACAGAAAAAAAAGTTTAAATATCTGGGACATCAAGATGAAATTCCTACAACTACAATTGTGTAGATACAAAAAATATTTTCGCATATGATCATGTTGCATTTTTTGAAAATATGAATATTTTTTATGTGACCACTAAGTTGCCCGCTCCAAACGTACTGTGCTTCGTGAACACAAGTAGAGAAGAGTTTGAAAGCTATTGCTATTCTTATAAAAGAAAGTAGATTGATGGATGGTATTACTGCAAGCGCTGCTTTAGAAAAAAAAATACAGCGATATATATATTTCAGAAGTTCATTGAACGACAATATAAGATAATGAAATGTGAAATTCTGTTGAATTCTTCTCTTTGAACTTTGGCATACAACCGTCAGGAGGGCTTTGTTTTATTTATTTATACATTTTTTTATTTAACGTGAAAACAGAAAGAACTGAGTGTGACGTATTATGGGAACACATGTATTCTGTGAACGTTTTTGTAAATTCGTGTATTCCTTCCCTGCCGAACCCATTTACATGTTGAATTCTGAATGCAGTAGAATTAGTAAAGTAAATTTGAGGAAATTTTATTATCTGCGAAAACATATAGAGCATTTAGCATTGCATTGAAAAATTCCAAAAATGGTGTACCATTATTTTTTACGGACATTATAATTTGTGATAATAAAATGTGAAATTCTGTTAATTTTTCTCTTTGCTCAAAATTGGCATGCAAACATATTTAATGTTCAGCCAAGGCGTAACTTGTAATTCGTGTTAAAACAAGCATATTTGGAGAATATTACAATACCATTATATATTTCCATCGATCTATTTCCATTTGTTTGTCAACGCTTTCAGTATCGTATTATTCATTAACTTTCAATTATTTTACTTTCCCGCATACGCAGAATGCTTTACATTCTGCTTACGCAGAATAAAGCCAAAATCTCATCAGTTATGTTCATAAATACACTGCACACCTTACAAACGAATTTGATGCCAAAAATCTACTTTCATTTAAAGGTTTGAATAAAATATCTATTGATCGAAACTATTTAATTTTTGCACCAAATGTTCTACGATTTCAAATAAGTTTTACAAAAAATGATGACTGAGATGTGTTAATTTGGAGTGAAATTGTGATGTAAATAGTACTACATAAACATTACTATAGGCGAGAGTGTACATGTGTTTTATCATAACTAGTTTATTTATGAGTATGGATGGTGCATATTATAGAGAACACATAAGTAGGTGGATGAAGCAAACAATTCTCTTAAAACGGGGTCGATGAAAGAAAAGTTTAGGAATCCCTGTGTTAGTCTTTATGTTGACATTTATAAAAATTTGTGTCAGTACATTAAATAATTCCGCAGAAGTACGTTAATAAAGGTAATGCCCAAACATTAATTTATAATAATATTTTAATATTTTTAGACAGCCATTAGTAAAAGCGGTTCTTCTAGGGTATGCGTATATATTTTTTACACCGTGGTAGCGTGTTAAATGTTCAATTGTGATTAAACGTGAGACGATGCTCAAGCCATAAAAGTGCTAAATCTTTGAATGCTACAAAGAAAACAAAATACTTTCGTATGACTGCATCATCGAATACTGACCATAATGTATCATTAAGTATACTTGAATTAAAATAAAAGGAAAGTCAGTAAGGTTGTATAAAAAATAGTGTGACACAACACACAAGGTAAAAGTGTTTTATTTTGTTCGTAGGATTGTGCCTTGCCCTTTCGTACCTTTTGAATGATCTCGATCATATCAAGCAGTGCGATGTGTCTAGAGACATGTAGTGGCACGACCGAGAAAGACACGAAAGGCCGTGAGATATTCTATCGTGAAGACATAACATGACGGGCCACGTTCTAAAACCCAAGTATAATACGTTACGTATTCAAAGGTAATCCAAAGCAAAAAAAAATGTAGTGTAGTGTAGTGAAGTGAAGTGAAGGGAAGTGAAGTGCGGTGAACGTGATCAATGCTCTTTTCAATGCTGCTTTTCGTCTTGTACTGTATTTGTAACGGTATTTATTATTATTATTCATTATTATTTTATTATTATTATTTTATTATATATTATTTGATTATTTATCTGTATTATTTTATTATTATATTGTTAGTATTATCATTATTAGTTATTAAATGTAAGTGTTTGTAATTTTGGCAATTATTGCCATTAACTGCCACCGGTCATACCTAATTGCATTCTATTAAATGTATGTATGTATGTATGACGTGACCAGGCCATTGGCTCTTCATTTGAAAAGTCAGGCCAAACGGCGCTTTACTACAGAGCAATAAAAATGCATTTGAAAAATATTCGATGAAAAATATTATAAGAACTTACTCGTTTGGCACGGGATACTTTCAAGTATTGTAAACGTGTTCTTTTTTAAATCTTCCCTATAAAGATAGAATTTACGTTAAATTCAATTTTTCAAATCGTGCAAAATATCCAATTCTAAAGCATCCGGCAAAGAGCTTTGAATTTCGTTCGACATATCGTTGACCTGTAGGCCCCTACTGACGTAATCGTAACGTCATTTCACGACGGAAAAACCGAACTTTCCTCGGACGTGCCGGGAGCTTTAAAGAATCAGTCTGCCGTCTACCATTGTGAAGTGATAGTGTTGGCAGTGTGGAGACTGACTGGAGAATTTCATTTGGTGCACTTGTTTAGAGGAGCAGATTTTCCCCCAACGACTTCAACGACAACAGTAAGTTTTAATTTTCTTTTCATTGTTTGATAAGTAATAGTATTTTTACTTGTTTTTCTTCAAAATAAATAATTTGTGTAGAAAACTATGTCTGATGGAAGTGATATCTCGGATATTTCCAAGCGTTCAATGTAATATCATACTCCTTGGCGTGTATACAACTAAACTAAAACATTTGTTTTAATTGAAAGATCTTTGGAATATTTCGATCACCAATTTATTTTTCATATGTAATTACTGAAAAAAGGAATATTTATATAATTGTCTGTGTTTCCTTGGTGTACGTTATTGGAATATAGTTTGATGTTAATTTTGGTTTTCTTGGAATGTTTTGACATATGTTTTAATGACCGTCTAGAAGGTAAATGTATTGAGCATTTACGTGCAGCATAATACAATTTCTGGGTTTCGATGGCAGGTTGCAGAACCAGCAAGTTAAAAAGATGAAAATTTGAATTAAGAAGTGGTGAAATTATTTTCTCCAAGTCCTGATGTTTTAATTTTGTCGCAAATTCATTCCTTTACGGGACTTTCTTTTACTGTAATAATAATTATAAAATTTCGTGGATGACTTTGTTGAAGGGTAGTTCTTCCCAAAGGAAGAACTACGTCATGCGGCAAACATGGAAAGAGATTAGGGAGTTTAATTCATAGTTCACTGGCCTCCAGTATAATTACGTTTTGCGCTGATGTATGTTATGGAAATAACCGAAAAGTGCGGAGGATATATTTTTCAAAAAACAATTGCAAATTGCACGGCGGCAATGTTTGCATGGAGACCAGTTTCTAAAAGTATTATATGAAGTTGAAATCGATGTCAAAAAACATCAATATTGGGCGCGAAAGGAAAATAGAACAGATCCCAAAGGTAGGGTCCAACTGAAACAATGATGGCATCGTAGGCTTTCACGGCCGAAGTCAATAGAAGATAAATTTTCCGGGATGGCAGGCCGTGGTCGAGTTGGCATTGAAAGGCCAAATGTTTCGTCCATGTTTTGCGGTGGACATTTTCAATGGCGGCGTTGGACGTGGACGAAACGTTTGGTCCTTCAATGCCAACTCGACCACAGCCTGCCAGCTCGGAAAATTTATCTTCTATGAAAGAATGGTTTGTTTATCATTCTCGTTTTTCTACAGATGTTCCCACAGTTCAAAAATAGTCAGGGAGTGTTCTGAAATGCTTCCGGGACGTCCCTTAATTAGCGGATCATGCTGCACTCTTTCCCCCGTGTACGTGATCTTTGATTTGATTTTTTAAATTCATTTTCGCAAAAAGAAAAAATAACAGTACTAATTATATATGAGGATTGGAGAAATGTTCGCCCCCCTGAGTTATTGAAAACATATTTGGATTTGATCTCCAACTCAGTTCTGGAAGCCGTCACTATTCATGATCATTCTCTTAGCTAAACAATAAGGCTTAGTTTGAACTTTCAATGTCTAAAATAAACAATATATAATGAAGACAAGTTCACACATTGAGATTGGTGACCAAATGCTACCACTTGTTGGAGGTTGGGTATACTACGTGAAGATAAATTATGCGTATTATTCATTATCGAAATCTCTACCCTTCGATGTTTATCAATATGTGCTGGGAGACGTAAGGCTAAGATTTCTCTATTTCCATTCCCTATTTTGAGCCGATTCGAAGACTGTCTAGCATAACTATTCCTGTTGGACCCACGAAAAATAATTCTATGTGAAAAACCAATAGAAATTATGATGAAGCTAAAAAAGGCAACGTTTTGTTTAGATTTTTCTCAGAAATAAACTTTTGATTAATTATGAAATTGCATGGTTTGTATTATGGTAAAGTCCATGTTATTCTGTAATTTTTAAATCTTGCACACTTTCTAACTCTGATGTTAAGAATAGGTGGCCATTCGAATTATTTAATTGAGAAGGGATGATCGATTGTTTTTCTCCTTGTCTAAACCACTTTCTCGTAAATACCAAGCAAATCTCTATTTTTTGTTATATTTTTTTTAATTTTCTGGTGCTTTAGGCTGCAGACGACGCAACGCCAAAGGCTGTATTACTGATCACAGCCTAGGACGTGGCGTCTCCCAGACAGTCTAGAGACATGCCAGGTCAAACCGCGTCCGCACGAGCTACTTCAGGGCCCTATTACTCCCGTATAACGTGGTGGAGACCATTACGGTGGCGCACTCTGCTGCATCTCCTTACAGGAACTAAAACAATAACTGCTGCCAACGAAACTTAAAACGTGCGTGTCTGCAGCGTGAGTTCGCGGGTCGCAAGTAGGCCCAGAGTTACAAAAGATAACGACCGTGTTCGCGCTTTCTTCAGAGGTTTCTTATAAGTATAGATTATGAATAATTGAACATTTATAAGACACTTTTCGTATTTTTCACAAATTAGCCGATTTGTATGTGGGAAAGTTGGCGAGCCTAACCTGCAGCTGCACCCGGCGACACTAGCGCTTCCTATAGTAGCAACCTCGAGCTTTGTCCCCGGTTTTAACGGAGAGTTGCCGGGCCGTGAGCTACTTGCACACCTGGGAAGCCTGGCCCTTTTGCGAGCTCTGGTAACTTCCCCTGACCCCGCTCGCATTTCCCCTCCAAATTTAGAAAGGGAAGCGGCACTCAAGCTGAAGCTTCCCTGCGCGAAGTTTGGAATAGTGACTACATTTGAAACTGCCAGATCAAAAAAAGTAAAACTTGAATTATGATTTTATTTTTTACTAATTACGATTTAATGTTTTCTTTTAACATTCTGACAAGGGGTAGAAATATCATTGAAGGCCGAATTAGTTCCTTGTTTTAGATTTGTGCTATATTTCATTAAATCAGTATTAGTTGTAAACTGTAATAGAGTGAAGTGATTTTAATAATTTAATAAAAGCAAATAAAGTGAATGTTTTTTCATGCTTCGTTTGTTTAAAAATTTTCAAATGGTAGTTGAAGTGTAAGACAGAAATTGTCATTTTATAATATTACATATCCAATAACAATATAGTGTGATAGTACGTGTTGTTTTATCACCACTAATTTTTTATTGAAATATCTTCACTACTTATAAATGCTGGGGGGAAAATAGCTGCCGTCTTGCACTGGAGGCTACTGAAACAAAAATATTAAGAATTCCCGTCAGTTTCAGGCACGTTGTTGTCGCTAAAGTCTAGGGCAACCCTTGCTTCAGCGAACCACTCACGTATTGCTCTCATTGCTGGCTAGAAACTCCACCTACCGGTTATGTGACACTTCACTGGGCGGAAAACAGTTCATTTTGAGGAACATTGTGTTCCGGAAAACTAAATATGTGGATTTATTTGATCAGATAGCTTCTAGGGATTAAACGTAATTATTGCGACAATCGATTATTTTATGTTTAATAAATACAAATAAATCGATTATATTTCGGCCAATGAATCTTTACATAAATTAAAAAAATACGTTGGAGTTAGATCATTTCAATATTTTTTAAAAGGTGCTAATGTTTCATTAAGATTTAATTTTAAATGGTTTTCGTTTCGGGACAAACCGAGCTTTATCAGAAGGACCCACTGACAATGTACGGATAAAAAACGGTGTATTCAGCGAGGCGGCTTTGAGCGACGACTGAAGGCGATGATTAGATCATTGATTATAATAATTAAAAAACAACGAATCGTAATTAGCATCAGAGCCGTCTTATTGAATAAAACAATGACAGTCACGAGTATTGTTGTTTTCGAGCTATTTTACCAGGTGACACCAGGGTGTATAATGATCCAAATGACTTAGCTGAGGGTACTATAAACTCGTTCAACTGATCCATTGTCTATTGAAGTGTCTGTGACAAAAATAATAGGTTGGAAAACAATATTAACTATGCTACGGGCACACTTCGGCATCACATCGGGTTTCTGTTTATCAGTGTCGAAGAACTAGTGCCCGGAAGAATAGGTGCGACCGTATCACGGCATTGCGAACTTGACAAGGGCAGGATAGGACAGGATCTAGAGTGTATTTTGTTTGGTACGCATGTCTCTAATGAGACACTTCGACCATGTTTTATTTCTCTGTCTGGTGGTCTGCTGGTTTGTTGCGACCCCTCTCCCCCGTACAGGGACAGGGATTGGGGGCCGGGGTAGGGAAGTGGCGGGTAGTTTTTGTTATGGGGTTTGAAGGTGGGGGAAAGGGAGAGGAATGGATTTAGGAGGGGAATGGAATGGGATATATGAGGGATTAGGAGTATTTAGTGGTTGTCTTAGGTTCAAAATGGGTCACTAGTGAGTCTGTGGTTTAAGTCGTCTTTGTCGTTTCATCTTGTTTCCACCCTTTGGCCTAGGTTATGGGAGGAGGAAGTTGCAGGATGTCGAGGGGGTGTTTTTTCCGAGTGTACCTGGGGTGATTTCTAAGGATATGGTGGTGGGGTAGGATAAGGTTTCTGAACTGAGGATTGGCGATGAACTTTTGTAGGGTTTGTACGGAGGAATTGTAAAGGTGGGTATGGATATGGGGCATTTTGTGTTGTCGAATGTCATTAAAACGGGTTAACGGAGGGGGTCGGAAGATCAGTCGGATTACTCGGTTTTCAGTGACGGTTAGTTTCCTGTAGTTGATAATGGATGTGTTGAACCGTGTGGCATGGGCATAAGAAAGTGTTGGGCGGATATAGGTATTGTAGGTTTGGATTTTCATTTGGATGGGGATGGACGGATTAGTCAGGATAGGGTAAAGGGCGTTTGTGAGCCGGTTGGTTTTTATTGTGGTGTTGAGGACGTGTTGGGCCCAAAGGAGTCTACGGGACAGGGTAATGCCAAGATATTTGACATGGGGTTGCCACGGGATAGGCGTTTGATTTTTATTGTCAGAGGGGATGGGTTTGATGGATTGGTTTTATAGGAAAAGAGGGTGTCTTGGGATTTGGAAGGGTTGATGTTGATGGACTTTTGGGAGGCCCTAAGGTGGAAGGAGTCGAGGAATTTTTGAAGGTTTCGTAAGGAGCGGGTGAGGTTGCGGAAGCAATCAAGGACAAGGACATGAGCCGTTCGATCAGTGTTTCGATGCCTGGAATTGGAAATCGTACCCGTAGGAGTGCGGACATTCTCAATATGCAGGATTGCACAACCTCCCTCCCTCGGGAATGACTTTTTGCCACGTAAAAATTGTGGAATTTTAGTAATTTTTTAAGTAACTTCCAGAACGTGACGGCAGGTAATGTTTTTCACAACACTTTGAATTGACTAATATCTATTGAAATAAGAGGCCAGATTTCGATTTGCACCTTTTGAACACGAACATGAACAGGAAAAGCATCATTTGGAGAACTACGTACCACCGAATCGATTTTGAAACTCGACAGCACTGACGAACTAACACAGGTGATTTGAACTTTCAAAAGTCACACACGGAATTTCTCTTACAATAGTAATCTTTAAATGATGTAAAAAAGAAAGGAACTCATCTTTACATAGTATGAAGTTGGGTGTCAAGGTTGTTTTTTTAATTGTTCAAACAAGGTATATTTAGTGGCAGACATTAATTGAGTATATATAGTGACAGGCATTCCATTGTAGAAGTTAATTTAAATTTCTATCCGGTTTTTCGAAATTTATTTGAGCGTTTGGGTTGCAATTGTAACTAAATGGAAACAGTGATTCTATATGATCTTTCTGAGTGAAGCAGCTAAATGTAGGAACACTTGCAACACAGAAATTTGCAGTGCAGTTGGCTCGAGACAGTGTTTCAATCCTGAAAATGATTTCGTGCACTTCCTTAAATTAAGTAAATTATCAGCGATTGAAATCCAATCTCTTGTGATCATAGTTTGTGTATTGCCTTTAGCGCATTATCACAATTGACAGCGTATTGACGGACTCGCGAAAGTTCACGATACACTTGCAGTCCCACAACTGAAGATAACAAAATGTTACGTACAGTTCCAACGAAATATGCATTCTTGGAAAGTGGCGATATTTTTATATTTTAATAATTAACCTAGATGCTATATTTTGTAGTGGTGGTCAAGGTTCGGCAGTATTTAAATACTGGTATTTGAAATAAGTAGTTTAACTACATTTTGTATTAGAAAAACTTAATTTTTGAGTTTTTTGCACATTTATTTGAAATACGTTTTTAGATACATAAAGTTGGTATATTTATAAAAAGAAATACTGAAATTTTAATCCCTTTCTAAGACAACCATTACATTGATATCGGAAGATACATAATTGTGCTCACGCAAAAAGAAAATATTTTAAAACAATATTTCCTGGAAACAAAACAGCAATTTCATCGTATGAAATCAAATGAAATGGCCGGTATACTTAGCTTTAAAATTCTTTCTCAGTATTGAGTCTATAATTAATTCAATTGTAAGCGAATTGAAGTGATAAAGCAGTTGTCTTTTATGGCGCGGGCTCTACGCGGGCTAACAAAGCCCTAACACCAGCACGCTGCGCCGACTTAACTAAGTACCCTATTCTTTCTCAAGCTTCCATTGCCTCGCATGCCCTAGATATTGACGGACTCGTGAAAGTTCACGATACAACCGATTCCAAAAACATTTATCTTTGGCTTAAACGGGCACTTTAAACTAGATTCGTCCTCATTAAAATTGCGCTGGTGGTTTGCACAAATTAAACGAGTTGATTTATTTCAAGTTTAATATTTTCTGCAAAATTTACGAAGGTTAGTTATACCGAGGAGGACGCCGCCCTAAAACCCTCAAGAAACAGCCGCTACTGGTAGCAATAGTTCACCGGATATCTGGTCAATGGCAATCATTTGGAGTTATTGACATTTTTGACAGTTATTGCCCCAAATGTAGCTCTGTTAATTTCCATTTCGGCTACTAAAGCAAAGAAATTATCAATTGCAGTGAAATAGTCTATCAATAATATTAAAGTTTAACAATTGAATGTGATGGGTTATCACAAGAGTAATTAAATAGAAATAATATAATACAATAAATACGCTATTTCGTTGTGGGAAGAACTAGACTGTATTGTTAGTTTGTAAAGGCGATGTTTTAAGGTAGTAAATATACAATTAGAGAGGAAATATAATTACGTGTGTAGAGAACGCGAACACCATCGGAGTGAACAGAAATCTTCAGGAAATGGAGGCTGAATGGAAGCAGGATGACGTTCAAGATTGCGATGGATATGAGCAAGGAAAGTAGCAAAACGGGAAACATTTATTTTTATTTGTATTTGCCATTGTAGGAAGACCAAGTGATGTATTAAAGTAAAATTTCAAAATTAAAAATTACGAGGGAATTTGGTCATGCATGCAAGGAGGGAGGTATTTGTAGCGAGGATAGTAGCTTAGATAATGAAAATAGTAGAATTTATGAGAAGACATGTGTTTATGAAAATTTTTATTTTTGTGTTTCCAATAGAATATTTGAATGAATGTATATGCTTACAGATTAATACAGATAGAAATGTTGTAACTGAAATAACTATTGTTAATTCTGGGTAACAACAAGAGAAGTTCCCCATACTACGTAAAAAGAAAATATAATGACTACTTTACTTAAATATTGCGCTACCGAGTGTCTGTATAGACGGCCTCTCAGACCCATGCACTTATAAAATTTTATCATGACGGGTCGATCTTGGGGTAACCTTCGGGTGACAGTCGGGTGAAATGAGGATTTTGAAATAGTAAATTCAAGAGAATAATTAAACAATTAGGTACCAAGAATGGACCCCAGTCAGACGAGATGAAAATTAAACATTTTTAATCGAAAATGTCGTGATTACGTAATTCTGTTTACGTAAGTACGCAATAATTATATTAACATATTATGTTGAGGTTAGGTGGATTAACAGACAAATATTCATGTCTGTAAAAAGTGCTGTCCGCCCGTAAGCTGCCCGTAAGCTTGGAGAAACTTATTGAGACCTGTTAATTGATTTCACATTAATGCAACAACAAATAACTGAATGATTTAAACCATAGCACAAAACGAAACTAGAAAACAATTCAACAGTTAAACATATTCGTGCTTACTGACGAAAATTCAGAAAAAAAAGTCAGAAATTAAAAAGTAAATAGACATGAAAGAGTACACATAGTAAGTATTAAGGCATAAAAGCAATGCAAATCTCGATTATTTGATGGAACAAATGTGGCAAACATTTTCGTTCGATACCACTTACTCCTGTCTCTTCAGCCTGAGCGTGTACACCCCGTTCTGGATTTGGAGGTGAAAAGAGAGCGGAGTTAGGGGAAGTTTCCCAGAGCTTTCCAGGCGGAAAAGTAGCCCGTGCGGGCGCGGTTTGACATGTCTGTTGAGACTAAGATGCTCTCTGGAATACCGAGGTCAAGCGATGCGTTATCCTGGCTCCCTCTAGTTGATCGAGGAGGGAGGGTTGTTCATAAATCGCGTACATTGTTTCGAGTTTTGAAATTGCACAGGAAAATATTTTGAGTAACTTCTATCATCTGAAGCCTAATCTTGGCAGCAAATCAGAATCAAGAGGTGTGGGATGGCTGTTCATAAATCGCGTACATTGTTTCGAGTTTTGAAATTGCACAAGAAAATATTTTGAATAACTTGAATCTTCTGAAGACTAATCTTGGCAGCAAATCAAAAGCAAGAGGTGTTTAGGAGGAGGGGTCCGATTATAGATTTCAGTATAGTTATAAGTGAATTTATTGGTGACAATTATTTCTATTGATGAAAGTTTAAACACGTTCCCTGTTCCTATGAAAATATCAAAATATATCCGCCCGTCCAAACGACTTGATAATAATAATAATAATAATAATAATAATAATAATAATAATAATAATAATAATAATAATATTGTAATTTTCTCAAAAAGTAAAATATTTTTTCATACGTTCTGGTGTATTTTAAAATTCTATAACTGTCCTAGCAAGTCCAAATTAAAATCTCTGCAGCCACAAGTCCCGTGGACTTGCATTTTATTGTTTGCTTGAATAATTATGGAATCTACATGCTGTTTCTAGTTTAGTTTTGTATCCATTATTAATCACGAGTATTTAATTTACTTGTTTGGGGCTATGAAGGAATTGTTTCATTATTCAAGGTTAAAGTGTTAGTGGAAGTGTATGGACTAAGGATAAATATTTCGGCTATTGTTTTCTTCGAGTTAAATGTTATTTTCCATTTTGCCCCCCAGCTGTCAATTAGATTTACAATAAGTATAAATGCATTGTGAGTTTAGTAGAAGAGAATTGTTTGAAGAGTAAAGAGCAATATCATGTACAAACTGAGCTTTTGTTTTTTATTGTGATATACCCGTTACATACAGATTGATGAGTTAAGATGAAAGAGCAGATTTTTAGGGCTATCTGGAAGTTATTAGTTGGAGTATGGAATGATGGAAGTTTGGAAACAGAGAATGTTATATTAAAATAGGAACTTAGAATAATAGAAGAGACGTAATGTAGAGTACCAATGCTTTTTAGTTTGAAAATCAGTTCCTAGTGCCGAACTCCGTCAAATGTCTGAGTTATATCAACAAACATAGGTATTGAGGGTTGTTTTTATAATGCAGAATATTTTTACAGTATGTTCAGTTAATCTCAGAAGTTGATTCTGGGTTGATATTTCATGCATGCATCTGATTTGTACTTTGGATATGGTGTCACAGGTTTATTCGAGAAATGTTTTAGAGTTTTTAATATATTTTGTTCAGTAATTTAGTGAATTAATTAAGGTAAAAGCCATACTGTGCAGTAACTGATTTGGTGAACAGCATTTTTGTTTGGTTTCTAGATGGTAACGATAATTCAATGTTTCCCTGTAATGCCCACTTCTTAAACAGGAATTGAATGTGTTAGTTATGCAGACAATAGCTGAGGAAGACAATTTTTTAGGATTATATTATGTATTTCATGTTCAGAATTTTTGTTTGTAATTGTTCAATTTAATTAGAGAATGGGAAGTAAAATCTTTGATTGAGCCTAAAAGAGTTTTAAAGTTTTAGTTACAATGTTGTAATGTGGTTGAAAAGGAAGAGGAGGGTGAATGTTGATGAGAAGTGAATTACTAGTTTTGTGTAGGGAGCGATATTGGATATTTAAACGGTTGATTAATTTAATGTGAAACTGGATGTTCTATTTCTAAAGGGAATTTTTGAATTTTAATTTTGGGATTGATTTCATCATGATGCAATGAAGTTTGGCCCAGTTCAGTTTAGATGTCATTATTTGAGATGGGAGGTGTTTAGGATAGACTGTTTTGTTGGAGTGTTAAAATAACTAGAATAAAGTCTGAATAAATCACATGGAGGTGTAGTGAAGAAAAATTGCGTATTCGAATTGATTATTTCAAAGTAAAGGGTTTTTTGTCTGTCAATGGAAAATATGTGGATACGGAAGGGGAGAAAGTATTAACATTTGTAGTACTTGAAATATGCGAAAGAATTTATCAAGTTGATTATTGCAATGGCAGCCGCAATTTGAATGTTTTACATTTAGGTCATTTGCTACTAATTTGTATTTATTAGGTTCAAATAAATTTGAAAGATTTGATCTAGGAAGTTTAATATTGTATGTTCATATAAAGTGCTTATAATATTACAACGTTGATTTTCCAACACGAGACCAATTGCAACTTTTCCTAGGACAATTGAAATTTAAATTTATGTATGACATTTTTTAAAAGGTTGCGGTAGCATGATTTGAACTTGTGAAAGGGGAGTCATACGTTTGGCTGGTACTGACAATGAGAGTTAGAGAGTTTTTTAAGTTAATACATAGCATAATTGAGTTGATGGTGTTTGTAGGCGATTCATTGGATTTATTGGGTGATAGCTAGTGTGTTAATATAGTTGGAGGATTAGGTAACGTTTGGCTGAATTTATTATTTCGATAAATGAAATTTTTTAATTGCTTATTCCTTGGAAGTGGAGACAAGTTTTGAGTTGACGTATTGGATGAGTCAGCTGACAGTGTGGGCGAAGTGATTTTTTTCTTCAGTTTTGGTTTCTGACAGTTTCTGGTTAGTTGGCATTAAAGTACGTAACGAAGTGGTAATTCCGTCCGGAAAAACTATAAGCAAAGTAGTCTGATATCAGTTTATTTTTAAAATGTAAGGATGTTTGGCATACAATGCCCAATTGTTATTCTTCTTTTTTCGGTGGAGAGTTGGAGATTACATGTGGAATTGATATTTATAATGTCTGTAATTTGTTCCTTACTGCCGAGTTCAGCAATGCGCTACTTGTGTTTGAGAAGTTAGTTTATTTAAAGAGAAGCGGATGGCGTAGCTTGAGATCTTGCATGATTTCTAACACTGAGATGGACACATGAAGGTTTTTGAGAACGACAATTGCATTGGTCGGGTATTTGTATGGGTGTAATTTTCGTATATTATGTATGAAAAATTTCACCAATATTCGAGAGTCAGTTGGTTTTAATTTTGATAATATTGAAGTCAATGATGAAATGAACTTTACTTCGGTGTTAAGTTCGTTGATGAATGAATTAATGTTTTCAATGTTAGATACTCATTAATGGCGTTGTGACTGACGGGAAAATTTGCGAGGGCTATTCACTGTGAAGATAGTTTATGGTAATGTATTGTTTTGGAGAAAGATTCCGAAAAGTTAAGAACCTCAAAGCTGATTGGCGTTGGGACGTTTTAGGACATTATAATAGAATAGTTTGTGCCATTAGAACAATCCATAGAAACACTACTTCTCTTCTGATCGCTAGCTCTTGCATCTTCACCTTGTGCGTTGCACTGAAATGAAGTCGGCTGATTGATGGGTTGGGGCGAGTAGGATCGACAGGTATGATGTTTGATGTTGAAAGTGATTTTCGAAGAGTTTTGGAGGATGGCCCTGATTAGAGACGTCCATATCGACATCGTAGCTCGAGCGTAAAGTTGATGGAACTAAATCAAAGTTGTGATTATCCAGATATTGCAGAGCTATATTCATTATGTGTTGTGTTGAAGTATTTGAGACAATTCACATAAAGTTTTTCAGATGTATCTCGAAGCACAATTTCAATTGATTATTAACTTACTACGTACTTAATAAATCACAAACATTACATACTATCGTCTCAGCATCTCAATTTGTCCTACCATAATCGTCAACATATAACATCATTGCTATTTTCTCTTTTCTATGTGTTTTTAAACCGAAGCCTTTCCGCTTGTCCATTAGACAGTCAACGCCTTGTTCAGGCCCGCCGCCTTCAAGCAGTTCAGCCTCATTTCTAGCAAACCTTTGTGTGGCGAACCTTCCTTTCGGCGGGCGAATCCAAAAGTAGTAGATATCAGCAAAATAATACAAAGGAGTAGTTAGTGAATTCCTGACGCAAACACCAGTTAACTTGTAAGAACTGAATGCAAAAACAAGAGCTGTCGACAGATGCGTTTTTTCTTCACTCATAAACTCTTTGATAACTATACTTCGGTTTTTTAAAGTGGCCTTTTTTTAATAATATAATAATAACATATTTATTTTGGCCACAATTGGAGTCTTTGCCAGGTGGTAGCCAGTTAATTACACTGATAATGAAACAACTGATACAAATGAAAATGAAGTGACATTAAATATTTCAT
>BOPP01000032.1:7318223-7354347 GCA_017312745.1 Gryllus bimaculatus
TGATGTACCGGAAAAACTATCAGCAACAAGTAGATTCTGATATCAGTTTATTTTTGTTAAATATGTAGAAGAAAAGAAAAGTAGGGCGGCCGGGTCCAGTGCAATGTGTGTTTGTAGGTCACGGATCATACACAATGCGGCCAATTGTTATTCCTTCTTCTTTTTCTCTTCGGTGGAGAGTTGTAGATTACATCGTGTGGAATTTGCATATTTATACAAATGTCTGTATATATTTTTTGCCTTATAGCCGAATTCAGAGGCAATTGCGACTACTTGTGTTTGAGAAGTTAGTTTAATCTTAAAGAGAAGCCGGATGGCGTAGCTTGAAAGATCTTGCAAATGATTTCTAAAACACTGAAATGCGAACACATGAAGGTTTGAAAGAACCGACCAAAGTCATTGGGTCGGGAATTTGTATGAGGTGTAATTTCGTATAGTATGGTATGCAAAAATTTCCACCATAATTTTAGAGTCAGTTTGGATTTAATTTGTTAAAATTGAAGTCAATATGAAATGCATCTCGTATTTGGTTTAAGGTTTCGTTGATCAAATAATTTAATGTTTTCAATTGTTAGATACTCAATTAATGGCGTTTGGTGACTGACGGGGAAATTTGCCGAGGCTATTCACTGTGAAGATAGTTATGTAATGTATGAACTGTTGTGGAGAAGATTCCGAAAAGTTAAGGAACTCAACAGTCTGATTGGGCAGTTGGGACCGGTATTAGATCATTATAATAGAATGGTTTGTGCCATAAGGAACAATGAATAAGAAAACTATACAACTGTGTCGCGCACTAAAGAGCCGGCTCGAGCCGTTTTAGCGTGAGGATTATCGGGGAGAAAAGGTTACAGGAACTATCCGCACTCATAATTCATACATCCTCCATGCGAAAGCGTTATATGGGGGTCCGATCCAGGAAGTCTCAAGCTCCTGTGGCGATATCGTGTGCGAGCGCGGCATTTCCTGGTTCGTGTGTGGCATCAAGAATCAGAGCGCCCAACTGAATCCTATCGTCATTATTCAAGCTTTTAGACGTAAACTATATGATTTTATTACCAGATTGCGACATATGTCATTTAACAAGCGTGCAACTTCTATTAAACTCTAATATTTCTATTACAAGTTCTATTTTTCATTGGATAGGCTGCAACTCTAATTAATTAATTTTTATATTACAGTTCTATTATATTATATTATTGAAGGCTGGCAACTTGATAGTTTATAATATTGTTAATATAACAATGTCTTGGGGTGTTATTTTGCAGGTCTACCAATCTAATTGTCATTACTGGTTGTTTAATTTCTGTGACCAACAATATACATTTCTTTTATTTCATATATGAAAGGGAATATAATAATTAAAGCAACGCGGCCATCGATGAACATGAAGGAGCTGTTAATAGAAGTAATATAATTATATTGTTACAGCTTTCGATGTATATGATGGAGCTGTAAGTAGATATTTATTAATTAAACTTTTGCATCCTTGGATGATTATGATGGTGCTGCAATATAAATATTTAATTAAAGTGTTGCAGCATTCGATGATTATGTTGTAGCTGTAAATAAATATATTTTTTTTATTATAGTGTTACAGCCTTCGATGTCTATGATGAATCTGTAATTAGATATATTTGAATTAATGGGTAGCAGCCTAGGATAAATATGAATGAGCTGAAATAGAAATATTTAATTAAAGTGTTGCACCCTTTGTTGATTGTGTTGGAGTTGTGAAAGGGAATATTATAATTATAGCAAAGCAGCCACAGATGAACATGAAGGAGCTGTGAATAGAAGTAATATAATTATATTGTTTCAGCGTTCGATTTATATGATAGAACTGTAAATAGATATTTATTAATTAAACTGTTGCATCCTTGGGTGAATATGGTGGTGCTGTAATGGAAATATTTAATTACAATTTTTAGCGTGAAATGAAATTTCTGGAAATTTATTTAGAAATATATAATTAAAATGTAGCAACCTTCGATAAGTCTTATGAAACATGAATCAGAAATAATAGAGTTAATATGTGTTAGCCTTCGATGAATATGTTGGGACTGGAATTAGAATTGTGATAATTAAAAACTTGCAGCCTTACATGAAAATGTTGGAACTGCAATTAGAAAAGATTTAGTTAAAAATGTTCAGCCTTCAGTGAATATGCTTGATTTGTGATTAGAATAGTTCTATTACAAAAGTTGCAGCGTTCGATGGACATGCTGCATCTTTAATTAGGAACTTTTTAATTAAAGAGTGTCAGCCTTGGTTGAATATGATGGAACTTCAAATAGGAATATTATAAAAAATAAAAAAAATTGGTGGCAGCCTTCAATGAATATGTTTGTACTGTAAATTGAAATATTATAATTAAAGATAGATAGCCTTCGAAGAATATGATGGAACTGTGATTAGTAATGTTTTTAATCAATAGTGGTAGCCGTCAATGAGTATGATTGAACTCTAATGTGAAGTATTATAATTGAAGAGTGTCAGCCTTTGATGAATATGAGAGAATTGTAAGTAGATCAAAGGTATACTGTTAATCACTAGAAATGAGAGCAAATAAGGACAAGGAAATTACTAGTACCTGCAAAATCATGAAAAAAGTTAAATTATACAAATAATATAATAACAGAGTTGCAGCCTGGGATGTATACAATGAAACTGTAAATTCAAGAACGGACTATCATTAGTAACAAGAACTAAAAATATACACACTAATTTTCTGAAAACACATAGAAAATACTTAATATAATATTAAAAAACTCAATTGTCTGTTTCTGTGGCGGTGTTGGAGGTGGCTTTGGCGTGGGCGGTGGCGTGGGCGGTGGCGTGAGCGGTGGCGTGGGCGGTGGCGTGGGTGGTGGCGGTGGGGATGGCGGCGACTGTTGTGAACGCGGCGTGGGTGGGGAACAAATATGATTCAATTCTACGAAAGTGAGTACATATTTTGGAAAGAAATCCAAGAAACAGAGAGCTCTAAATTTCTGTCAATGTCTTCTCCATAATGCATGAAGAATTTGAAGTTTCTTTTACCTTAATTACTATAACTAATATTATTTTAATACTATTACTAATATTATTTTAATACTATAACTAATATTACTTTGATTACTATACTATTTACTTCTTCTTCTTTAATGGATCATTGATAATTATTTTTTACTACAATTTCAGTTTCATAATGAGGTATTAAAGATAATTTAGATTAGAAGTGGAGATAGGGTAATATTTTCAGTTTTGAGGTCTTTTTAAAATGATAAGGCTCTCAAATATGGAGTAAGGCAGCAACGTCTTGATACCCAAAAGGTGATAGTGATTAAGTGCGCCAAACACATGATCCGTCACGTCTTCTGAGCCCATCATTAGGACCACCAATGATACGAACTACCTAGAACAAAATGATTTCGAGGAGCATGTAGGATTGCTTTGCTTACCAGAGTATTGAGCACTCAGAGTGAAAAGAAAGAGACAATAATTATAAATAATCACTGCTTGATTACCTTTTCTGAGAAATGTGCTCATAGGCCGATATGTTTTGAAATGTTTAGTTATAGATGTATAGATTATGATTTAATGTATATTTATTTTATTATCCTTGTAGTAACTTGTGAGGATATTAGAATTTTATTGAATTTCCTGTAAACATGTGAACATTAATTAATATCATTGTTTAACAAGACATTTGAGAAATTTAATTTTTGGAGATGAAAATAGTACATTTAGAGAACATTGCAATGGTAGGTAATTCATTTTAGTTAGAATGTTTGAAACGGGTGTTATTTTTATTTGAATAATGTTTTTACGTACATTTTGTTATTTATTGTTAGGTTCATTTTCATGTATTAAAAATATAATATATATGAATGGCCTTGCATGGGAAACATGACAACAACAATTTTTCTTTTAGATAGATGTTAGATAATGCTAACAATAGAGATGTTTACGATGTTACTTATTCAGAACTCTCTTTGAACTGTGGGGTTTGGCCTTTTATCCTGTTAGTTCCATCCTTTTGCCCATCTCCTGATTTCATTCTGTAGTCGTCAGCAATAAATGGTCTCACCTTCTTAGTAGTCCATTGTGACGAAAGTTGGGGAGTGCTATATTGCACATTCATGTTTAGGCGTTCCATTTTCTCTGCATAGGATGGTCGATTGCTCTGATATGCGGCATGATTTGTAATTCTTTTGCCACTTTTCGGTAACGTTTCATTGCTTTTCTTTTCTTTCATTGTTTCTAAAAAGAAATGAAAATATTAGCATTTTGCATTACATTGCAATATAATTAAAGGACAAAATACTTACTTTTAAGGAACGCGCAGTGATGAATCTTCTGTCAAATGAAGCGAAAACTTCTTTTTGACTTATATTTACCCTCCCATTCGCAATTATTGCCTGTGGTCCAGTGTGTGTTTTGCTCGTTTGTGTCCGTTACATTCTTTAACAGAGAACTGTCAATCCACTGCATTTATTATTCATTTCATTTAAATACTCATTAATTTCGATTGAGATTAATTGAAATTTCCTTCCTATTTGTTTGCGGGCCCTAAGTGCCAGACCTGCAGAAAACTGAAAAATGAATCCTACTATCAGGGGCAACGTCGAAGAAACAAAGCAATGCGAGCCAAACATACAATAGACACCTCAAACATAGAAGTAACAGACACAAGACGATGCGCGTTTCTGCACACTGATTGGGGTGGTGGTGACTGCCTACGGAGAGCTTAAGCCCAACCCAACTCCGCGAACGCGACTTTGGTCTTCCGGCGTGAATGCGCTTCTCCTGGTGACACCCGTAGGGCAGGTCGGAGGCCGGCTGCCTCAAACACATACGAGCGGTAGGCCCCGCAAGCCCAGCACGTACGTCTGCGAGGGACCGCCTTCGAAGGAACAAAGCAGGCCATTGGCATTGGGCGTATTACTAAATAGATTAGCGTTTGGATGCTTAAGATGTGTACCGCATATTTTCCAATCAAGTAAAAGGTCCGCGCCCCACTCAGTCATTATGTCCCGCGACACCTCACCTCCAAACGAAACACCGACACTAGTTCCCACCGTTTGAGAGTAAGTGACGATGCTGAAAAAATTGAGAGAAAGTGTGATTAAAAAGATGTGCAAATGAGACGCCTCCGGCGTTGTATTTCACGATATGAAAATGTTTTATTAGTCGTTTGATAATTGATAAATAAAACAAATTATACTTATACAATTGCTTCAGTTCGCTCATTTTGGCATGCAAAAGCTAATGAAATTATCAATGAATTGTTTTAATTTTTGTTTCATACATATCATAAATATTTAATGTCAATCTTTCCGAAACTTTAAGTGGAAACGATTCATGCAAATTCTGAAAAGGAATTACGGGTATCATAGTATGACATAGGTGCTTTGAAATCGTATACAAAAAATTGAATTCTATCCAGATTAACAAGAGGAGCCGAATAAATAATTGTATCACTTTGTCAAGAGAGAATCGAAGACCGATCACCGGTTCTTATCACGCCTGCCCAAATGTTAAAAATTTTAATTGGCCGGGGTAAAATTTTTGTATATTTGTTTATTTATGTTTAGGTTATTTTCATATTTAGAAATACGAATGCCGTTACATGGACACGACATAACTTTTCTTCTCTCAGATAGATATTAAAATAGTGCTAATAAAGGACATGTTTACATTGTTACTTATCAGAATCCTCTTTGCACTGTTGGTGTTTGGCCTTTTCCTCTGTTAATTTTATCCGTTTTTCCTCCTATTTTGTTCTCTATTGAGATTATATATAAATTAACTTAGAAATTAAACTTCCCCGTGAGCACGTCATAACAGCTTAACTGTTTTTGACGTAATTGATGGAATGAATAGATGATATGAAGAGTGAATGAATGAGTGAATGAATGAATGAATAAATGAAATAAATGAATAATGAATAAAAAAAATTGAATGAAGAATAAATAAATAATAAATAAATAAATAAATAAATAAATATAATAAATAAATAAAAATAATAAATAATAAATAAATAAATAAAATAAAATAATAAATAAATATAAATAAATAATAAATAAATAATAATAAATAAAAATAATAAAAATAAAATAATAAAATAAATAAATAAAAAATAAATTAAATAATAAATACAATAATAAAATAAATAAATAATAATAAATTAAATAAATAAAGAATAAATTAAATAATAAAAAATAAAATAAATAAATAAATAATATTCGTCAGCAAAAATGTCTCACTTCTGATGTAGTCATTGGCGAAAGTTGGGTGCTGTATATCGCACATTCATGTTTAGTCATTCCTTTTCTCTGCATTGCGGGGCGGATGCTCTGAATATGCGCATGGATTTGAAATTTTTTGGCCACCTTTTCTGTACTTTTCATGCTTTTCTTTATTAGCTTTCGCTGTTTCTAAAAAAAATAAGATTATTAAAATCTGCATTACATTGCAATATGATGAATGAGCAAATTACTTACTTTTTGAGCGCGCAGTTGATGAGATTTCTGTTCAAATGAAGGCGAAACTTCTTTCTTGAACTTATATTCTACCCTCCCCATTTGCAATAATTGCCATGGTGTCCAGTGGGTTTTGCTCGTTGTTCCGTTTACATTCTTTACAGAAGGAACTGTCAATCTACTGCATTTTTCATTCATTTCAATTAAAATACTATAATTCGATTGATTAATTGACAATTCTTGATTTTGCGGCACCCTAAGGTGCCAGAACCTGCAAGAAAGAAACCTGAAAAAATCCACTATTCAGGGCAACGCGAAGAAACCCCCAAAGCGATGGTGCAAAACACATACAATAAAAGACCTCAAAAGCATAAGCAATGTAACAGACACAACACATGCGCAGTTCTGCACACTGAGTGGGTGTGTGACTGCCCTGACGGAGCAGCTAACCCACCCCGAACTCCCGAACCGACTTTTTGGTGCTTCGGGTGAATGCGTCTTCCCTTGACAACCGTAGGGCATGAGGAGGGCCGTGGCCTCCAACACATATGCAGCGCGTAGGGCCCGCAACCCACCACGTAACGTCTGTGAGGGCCACCGCCTTCGATGGAACAAGCACCATGCATTGGTGCGAATACTGAAAAATGATATAGGCGTCGATGCTTAAGATTGTCAACCGCATACTGTTCCAATCGAAGTAAAAGGTCCGGCACCCCACTCAGTCATTACTCACCGCACCCCTCACTCTCCAATGAAACACCGACACCGGTTTTCCACCGTTTGAAGTACAGCGACGATCTGGAAAAAAGAAGAAAAAGTATGAACGTTTAAAAAAGTTTAAAAAGATGTGATTATGCGTGACGCCTCTAGCTTGTATTTCCATAGTGCTTTGATAGTTGTTAGAAAAAAATATAATACCTAACACAATCACCCGGTTCGTTCACTTTCGTTCATACAAAGTGGGATGAAAAATCATTAATTAAAATTGTTTTAATTTTTGTTTCTTTACATTAATGCAATTAAAATTGTACACTGAGTGAACAAAACTGTAATTCTTTAAAATGTATTCATACCAGTCCTAATTGGCGTTATACTATTTCCGTTTACATGGATATAGGTTTTTAAGTCATCCCTCTATAAAATATGATTATTTTAATACATAAGTATACAGTAGGGAGGAAATTTTAGTTTGAATACAAGCTCACTAGCTTTCTGTGGCACTAACAAATACATCTGCCAGAGATGTACCAAGGCCATTTCTCCCCTTCTGCCCGTCGCGAGGCGCCAAGGTCACCGCTTGTCGAGGGGAGCAACGGGACACGGCAAAGCGTCGCGATCCGTTTCGTTTTATTGTATTTTAGGCGACTTCGGTACACAATATGCACAGATTTTCCAAACGAATCGGGCAGCATGCTGCATAGGACTCACTGGATGTGCGACAGATTGAAAGCTGTAGCAAAAGCGACTGCAATGTAAGCAACCCTCCAGACATGGAAGAGTATGTGGCTGCCGATCCGAGAGAAAGTTCTTAAGAGTGATGATAATTTAATAGAAATACATTGCGTAGCAACCATTCTTATTTAGGAAGTTTCTACTACGGAATGAGATAGTTTTAGAAGTGGTGTAGGATATTAATGTTTTTTTCATCATTGGAATAAAGAGTTATATCGATGCTTTTTATTGAAGCTAAGTGCTATTTCGGCTCCATTTCTAGGAAGTATTATATTATGAAGGTCAGTGAAAAAGCGCGCCGGCTGGGGTGGGGTAGCTGGATGCCCAGTAGAATGTTCAGTCTTACTGAAAGTCAGCCGCCCCAAGTTTACATTGGATTGTCGTTCCAAATGCGGCAGAAAGAGCTTTTTGCCTAAAAAAGGAAGTTTGACGAAATTACGTTGGATAATTCTAATCTGGCAAGTTCAACTGCATACTTTGCAAGTGGTTATGCATATTTTTCTTTTTTTCCTATAGCAGTGGACGTACTGATTCAAAAGAAAATTTTCTCATAACTGGCTCCCGATTTTTCTTTAATGTATTATCTCTAATAGAGCAAAGAACGTTTATAAAATAGGCGCAAGACCGGTTTTCATTGAACTGTCTAAATTTACGAAAATTGCAAAAGTTATCAATAATGCGAGAAATAATGTTCTGTTGTAGCACCAATAGTTTTAATAATCCGATCGAAACGGTAAAAGAAATCCAGAGATTTCCTTATGGTATGTAAAACGAGAAGCAAACAAAATATATCACTTGATTAAAATGGCGTCTGCTACGAACGTAACGGTTTTGTGGATGGATGTAGGAGTGAAACCATTGCTCCACCAGACGTTTTTAATTGGTACCACTAACAGGGTTTTTCAAAAATAAAGTATCTTTTCTTTCGTTAGCATACAGTCAGATGGAGGAACATGCATGATACGTGCAGATCGCAAAGTTGTTAACAAAAGTTGAAATTACCAGCATGTTAAAATAATTGAACGTCGATGATTTGTTAATTTGGATTAATTCATGTTCGTGTTTATGAATACAGTCGATATAGAATCGTACATTTTTGAGAGAGGAAATGAAGTCTGCAATTCACGAGGGGAAAATATTTTAATAATTCGGACACACAATATCATAGAGAATGGTCAAATTTTGAAATTACCAACCTGGAGCAGATGTCTCGGTGAGAATTGTTGAAGAAATCAGTTTTCTGCTAGTCAGTAAAAGCAATTTCTTCACACAAGTATACAATAAACAAAATGGTACTAAAAATATCAGAATAAGCGGTCTAAAACATATTTTTATGAGGTTCAGCAAGACAACGAATGAAACACGTCCGACCGCGCATTTGACCTGCCGCGAACTGCGCGGAGGGAGTCGAATGGCGGCAGAAGACCCGCGCCTTGGCCCGCGCAATTGGTCGAATTCAATTGTCGAAATTGAAGACCGTTATAAAAGTATTTCGAAATTTTCGAAATTTTCATAATTTTCATCGGTGGTCTTGTGTGTGCTTTTTGCTCAGTATGGACGATATTCTTCACTCGGATTTAAAATAGATATGGAAATTTGCCTCCATTTTTCGAAAGCCATGAAATTTGCTATTGACTCATCTTCATCCGCCCGCACAAAATAGATTACGTCATAATCGGAATTGAAGGGCTTGGACGTATATGCTATCCGAAATGTTTGATAAAAGCAAGATATTAAGATAATCTAATATAATTTGTAATATCTAATATAATGACCACAGTGATTATTATATTTTATTCTAGTATTGTGGTGCTGGCATCCCATATGACCTTGAAATATAAAGGCACTAGTGCTTTACTCTATGGCGAGGAAAAACTGATTTCAAAATGTATCTTTTTATTACTTTGTATGAATTCGATGCCGTATAGAATCATCTGAAGCAAAGCCTTGAATTGTATAAATATAATATGAAGTAACTTTCGTTATAACAAATAGAAAAAGATGGAAACATAAACAAATTGAAAATATATTGTGAACATCTTGTAAGCATATGAATGTTAACTAAGAAAATCATTGTACTTATAACATGGCAATATAATACGGTTAATAGTATAATCTACGACCGTTTTGCTTTTTGTTGAAAGTACCCATAGTAAATTAAGGAGGAGAATTGCGTTGTTTTGGAACTTGCATTGTGAAGTCATGTATTTGAGAAAATGCATGAAAGTATGAACATATAATATGTTTGTTTTTTGCACCACAATTTCAAATAATGCAATGCAATAAAGTAAACATTTCAACAATAATTTTTGTACAAATGTATCATAATATTGTAATTTGTAGAATATAATTTTCGTTTGACAGAAGTTGAGAACATTTTTTGCAATGTGTCGTGGTGCATATAAATCCCTTTCTCGATTTATTTATGTGAAGAATATTTCTGCACTTGATATTTCTCATGTAATTATTAGTCTTACAGATTGTATTAATGTGTTGTGATGTACGGGCAATGTGAAGTGATTATATTTCGGTAATATTTATTAATCATTAAATGAATTCAATGTCTATTTTTGAAACGCAATCATGGATTTTATGTTTATACAACGAGTTAGTAGATTATAAGTTAATTTTCTCATGGAATGCTGTATGACGCTTCTATTCATGTGTCCATGTCTTTACTCGAAACATCGGTAGACTGCGAACAGGACACGAGATGTGACTGCAAATTGCAGTCGGTAGCACCGAAGTTGTAGTGTTGGTAAACTTGCATCCTGAAACAAAAAGCGCAGATTTTCTCGTACTAATTTCGTATTCTCTTGAGTCTAGGTTAGAATTACAGTTTTGCTCCCACCCTCTTCCCAACTACTATCTATCGGCGCCGAAAAGGCCTACCAGGGCCTCTTGCAGTATGTTCTCTTATTTTGGAAACGTTCCCGGTGAAAAGAACATGAGTCTCGCTCCTGTAGCCTTCAATTGGCTAATGATATCTCTTAACCTCACCTCATTGCTTGTATCTATGTTCTCAATTACTTACACACACACATTGCAGACACATTTGGTATAGGGTTGAAAACTATAACTACATAATAGGCTATAATGTGCGAGTAGAGGTAGACTATAGTATAATTGATGGAGAGAGTCGAAGAAAGTTTAAAGTTAAGCGATTTTAGGAAATTTTGGGGTTTCACTGAAAATCGGACCTTTGTTATAGTTATTCTTTTGGAAGAAAATTAAGTAATGAGGAAAGGTCTGAAACTATCCTTATCTTGGAATGCAATATGGTGCGAATGTTAACTGCTAGACATGATTATCTGATTGTTGATGGGAAATGACCATTGTTTCTGGCTAAAAAACCGGTTATATATGAAAACCACACGTGATTCGTACAGTTATGTTTGTGATAGGTGATGTGTTAGTGAAGAAATTGAGACATAAATTTACGAAGCCGTTACTAATAATACGAGAAATTATATGCTATTGTTGTCTTGACGTTGATTTGTTGTTTCTTTAATATATTTGTTTGAGATTAAACGGTGTAGGCAGTGTACAATGATGTATCGTAGCTGTTAAATGTTGCGAATGAGAACTCGATACAATCTGAAAATGCGAGATGTTACTTTGTGGATTGGTCTTGAGAAATGCTAACCACAAAACAATAAAATATAGACATTAATAGCGTCAGGCGAAGACGCATGTATATATTGTGTGTTAACGGCAAAACTTGAAACGTGACATGCTGTATTTGAAATGAATGTATTTGTAATGAAATGATCGTATGTTCATTTTTTGATGAAATGATATATTTTTTAAATGAAAATGAGAAAATGATGTCTTTGATTGTTAATTCTAAAACGATAATGTTTTTGATGGGAGACACTAGGTTTGGATAAAATGACGAGTTAATGTCAGCTGTAAGTCTATCTTACTGGCAAATGCCTTTGACTTTTAAAGTGCGTATTTGAGAAGAAAGGAAAGTTGTTTACAGATACTATGAGAAGGGCCAGTTTTAACGGCGATTGTGGGTATTGCGAGATTAGAGTAGAGAAATTAATGATTTTTTTTATATTTCCTATTAATGATTTGTAAAAAGAGAGGAAATAAGCAATTGGACACATAACGGCAATGAAAGATTTTGAGGCAGGTGGTTGGAGTAAGTGATGCAACCCTCCTAACATGTGTGCGAAGTTGGTAGTGTATAAAAAACTACTTGAAAGTAGTGGTAATGCGTGGCATAAGAAAACTTTTCCTCCTCTTAGTGTCATTATTCAACAATGGCTTATATGTTTAATAAACGTGCGTGGCATCATTTAAAAATGTACAATTGAATGAATTTATGCAGAAACCAAATCAAAAATTGGTTGGAAAGTACTTGTCTTAACTTTTCGACCAGCAAGGGCACACAGCCGAAAATTAGGTAAGTGGGGGATATTGCTATAGAAACGATGTACGCATTCACTATACGGAAAATAGAAAACACCAAAACATTGTTTAATGCTGTTCCGCATGAAGTTTCGAAAACTAATGAAAAGAAATAGGCTTCCAAATTCTTGAACAATACTATCAGTATTCACTTTGTAAACAGAGTTTACTATCTTTAAAATGTCATTGGATGAAAAAAACCCTAACTTGAATATTGTAGTTGTAGGAAGTCGACGAAGAAAATGTAAACTTTTTTTAAAATTATGTGTAGTTAATAGTGGTGCTGGGACCTCTGACATCTTTTTAAGTGAATTTTACTGTATTGTTACAAGAAATTTAAAGATAAAATGTTGATCTGTTTTCGAGAAAATTTTGAAAGAGTCTCAGAAGCTACATGCATAAGTATCCCTTTACAGAAAGGAACTAGTAGTGGTACAGAATGGCACAGACATTCTAGTAGTAGTTTCATTCTCTCTTTAGTCGGGGTTAGCTTGTTCAGTTTTGTCCCATACTTTTCCCAGCTTGTATATATTGACAGCTAAAACATATTTTTTAAATATATTTTCTATAATTTCCGGTCGTTAAATGGTGGAATTGATATGTGATTTTTAAATGTGTCAGTCGAAGTGCACAACATCAGGCATTATGCAAAATTTTAATTGAAATTGTTGCTTGTGTGAACGTTTCGTTTAAGCGTTTGAAAACGTGCAGTTTGTAGCTCATTTTTACAGAGAATTTTTGAGTTTTGGAGAAACTTGATTTGAAATCATTTGAAGCATTATTGCTAACAAACGCAATCTATATATGAATGGGTGAAAACCCAGAACGGTTTCACCAGAACGGTGAAGGGGTCATTTTATAAATGCTGGGAAGAACTTTTCTGAATTGTTGAACGTAATCACAAAAATATTGTATAATGTTCCAGGAAAGTGGAATTCGTAGACGACTGGTATTTTATGCATTTTTCATTTAACTGCGCAGAAAATAATTTATAAAGGTAAAACCAACAAGTGTGATTATTCCCGTTTTATATATTTAAAATTTTCACGGAGCTGAATGTGAATGTCTGTTGAGGGTTAAATTACGTAACGCCAAAGTCGGGGGAGGGGGTTTGGGGCAGCGTTACACTGCTACATAGGGGTAGGGGGCGTTAGTTTAATGTTACGTAACACCATTTTTTTAACATTTGCTGAAATAATTATGTTTTTAGTCTTAGACTAAAAAGTTAAAATATTAACTAATTATTGTAAACACACAATGTGTACAATGTTCGTGAAAATTATTGCAATAAATGGAAATAATTTTCATGAGTTGTTTTATGTAATCAGTTACGAAGAAAATATTGAAAACTTATCTATATTTTAGAATTCAATTAAGTTGGCGTAGTAGACTCTCCCCAAGCGAGATCCACTAGGGCGAGTGGACGGCCTTGTTATTAAACATTTTCACGTCTGTGTGTTCTTCCTTCAGCTACAAAATGTCCCCTATCTAATTGTTAGGTGTAGTAAACTAATTCTGACTTTCAATATCACAAATTTTAACAAAATACATAATACAAATACAATTAATACAAATTGTTTGTACTGCAATTTAATTCATTTAACTTCTTGTAAATGCGGGAGGGGGTGTTGTGGCGAGCGGAACGTAATTATTTAGGGGGAGTTTAAGGGCTAGTTAAGGGAGCGTTGCAGGGGGCAGAGAGGGTATTCAAAAAACGCAAAATTAGCGTTACGAAATTTATGAACCGCCCCTGAGAAGTTTCCAATATACAGGTATAAAAATCTCCCAACCCCGCCGCCCGATAAGATTCATTTACAGCTCTCGGTGATGTTGTGATTAGTTACTGAAATGCTAGATGAATATTACCGATTTTGTATGAGAGTAAGTTTAGATTCCCAACTCTGGTAAGTTGATGTCCAATTTGTCGGAACTCATAAGCGCGGGGACACGCTCACCTGGATGGGAAAAAGGGAGTAAAATTGTGAGCAAATGATGCAATTTTGTTGGCGTAGCTCCCCGCTAGTTACAAAGCGGCGGAGTTCCTCGCGCACGGTTTAGCGTGCATGTTTGGTGGAGAACTTTCGTAAGCTGCGCGTCTTCTTTCAACCGTAACCGCTTTGCCTGCGTCTTCGATGAAGAACCCGGCCAGTCAGTCAGTCAGTTGATGTCTGATTGGAGGACATTTGTCATATTTCCCTGCTCGTATAATGTACAGGGTGCGCCAGAGAAACTTACTTATTTGAAAACATTCCCGCGCGGTGAGTATATTATATACCGTTAGAAAAGAAGCTCTCGACTGCGAAGGCCCGCTGCTCTCTAGTCCACAGCATGATGGCAACTGACTGGAAGGAGAAAAAAAACTTGGGAACTTCCCCCTCCAGATACGCCCCCTCTCGCCCCTCTAACCGCCCAACTCACCGCGCGGGAATTTTTTCAAATAAGTAAGTTTCTCTGGCGCACTCTGTACAATTGAAAAGAACTGTACAGCTTCTGCAATTGGGAAGAAAAATAAATCCTATTTGTGACGGTCATCAATTGCAAAAAAGAAAAAAATGTGAATGTTGAATAAAACAACTGGATAGAACCTGAGTTCCTGTAATAATGTAGATTTTTTGTTGTTGGAACACTATATCCAGCCGTATTTTATTTTCGCCCCAGATACGTTTTTTTCTAGTCAATAGTTTTGTTGTGGCGCACTTGATAATTTATTTTTGTTACTGATTTACTGTATGTACACCACGAACAATAACGAAAATTTGACTTGGTTTCTTTATGTTGCATACGTGTTCCTGCATCGCGAGCCGCCGCCTTTCGTGTCAGGGCGAGAGGATGTAGAGAGCAGCAGCAGCAGCAGCAGCAACAGCAGCAACAGCAACAACAGCCTGCTGAGCTACATGCGCGAGGGTAAGTGATTATTTTGTAGGTGTTTGCAATAGAGTTGTCTTTCAGTCACTGGAATATGTGCATTACTGTGTATTATAAAATTACAGCCCTTGGGAGTAGATAATGGTTATAAAGTGTTACGGGCAAGGAATTAATTGAATTAATGGAAATAATAAGGCTCTCGTTGGTTCGCGTGCTCGCTTTCCACGGCGCAACCCCTGGTTTGTATCCCGGCCGGAGAAAAAATAACTGTGTGCCTTCCTTACAAATGTCCCAGTATGTATTGCTGTGTGACGATGAGAAAGCCCGCCTTAAGGTTATGAAGACCAAAATATACGGGCGAGGGGTGTCTTTGTGCTAATCACACGAACCCCATATCTCATGGCTGAAATGCTGGGTCTCCGCTCTTCGGTCAAGGCTCATATTGGGTTGTCGAGACAGAAGAGATGAATGGAAATAATTCTATAAATGAGATGATGAACTTAAAAAAATTCATACTTATTATAGAACAAGTTACTGCATACATTACTACGTTGTAACGTCGGGAGTTGCTCAACCTCTAGCAGAAATGATGGTAAATTCTCAATTTTGCTACTTGGGTGGCCTAGAAAATCCCTGAGTAGTTGGCGCCCAAGACTAATATTCTTTGATTGGTACCCTAGTCATTGTCAAAGTAATTCACAGCCAGATTGGTTGTCGTTCGCCAGCTGAGGGTATATTTGATCTTGTTGGGAAAGAAAATGTAATTGGGTTGAAGTTCGCGGGAATTTAGGCAGAGTTGTTTTACGAATCATCCCACAAGCATTACACTTGTGTTTAATATCCTTTTATAAACCACAGTGTTCAGTCCGGTTTGAACTCGCGAACTTTTGTTATTGACAGCGCGTTAACGCACATACTACGACAGGGTACATGAAATTGGGTGCAGAATGATAATAAAAATGAATGTAGAATCAAATTAATAACGTTGTATCCTTAAAGGCAAATGAAGATATTTGTTTAAATTGAAATGAGAGGGAAATGTAGTGTGTTTGAATATGCTGAAAAAATATCTATCAATAAATGAACATAGTGAAGACTTGGCCTAATCGCGGCCAAGTGATGTTTGTATTGTCTGGTACCCTTTTTATATCTACACATGTAATAAAGTACTTTGTTGTTTAAGTACGACAGGTTGGTGTTCCTCTTTTGCCTCTTTCGTTCGAGATTTCCACAAAGAAGTCTGGCTACTTGCGAATTCTTTTTTTCTCTCCTTGTGCAATTTTGCTTTTCATCCGTCTGTAAGTCGTATAGCAGGTGTATACTTTTTTAGTTTGTTTTAAAGTGGCGTTACCAATAGTTTGCACGTATTGAGCTAAATTACCATTTTCTCCGCTTACAGTTTATTTTAATTTGTGATGATTCTAAAACGTGAAGAAAGCTCTTAATTCTTTCCAAATGCGAGTGAGCTCCTTTGCGTGGTCTTCGTAACTTGGTCTCTCTTGGAGCATATTTAATTTTGCATAATCATCACTCTGTTACTGTAGTATATCTTGCGTTTTTCTTCTGTGTAAGTGGCCAGTTCAGAAAATCCACAATATCCCATGTTGTAATTTGCATCAAAATTTCCATGTTCTTATTCGTTATTTCTAACGTTAACAAACCGGTTTAGATGAACTACAACGCGTTTAACCGGGAGGTCTTAGGGTTCAAATTCCGATGAAGGCAGGATTTTCGACACTAGTTAAATAGGTAGGTGGAATTCAGCCTCTGTCTGGAGGAGAATCGTAGCGGTCGGCTGCTTTGGTCCGCAGTTTTCTTTGGTTTCTGCGATCAACATCAGGCGATTGCTGAAGCATAACCCTAAGAAATGGGACACAGACCGCGCGCGATCTTTCGTTCCTATTCTCACCTCCTCACTTACCACACACACACACATACTCACACACTCACATACTCACACACTCACACACTCGCACACTCGCACACTCACACACTCGCACACTCACACACTCGCACTCGCACTCGCACGCACACTCGCACACTCACACTCACACACTCGCACTCGCACTCGCACTCACACTCACACACTCAAAATCTACTCTAGAACGTAGGTCGGGAGACTATCACGGGTGGGGCGGTGCTCCGTTAGTACATGTATGTATGTATGTATGGACCCTGCGTGGTCTATTTCCCCCCCCCCACACACACACACACACAATTTCTTGTTCTACCAGGGGACACAAGACCCCGTGGTGGGCACGTAAGCTTTTCGTCTTTATCGGCATCCTCTGCCGCCGCACACGTACGCCGACAGGCTGAATCCGGATCCCGCCGGAAAGCAGTTTGCGCTCACGGCAACCCGTCCATTCAATGCGTGGGTGGGGCCGCCCTGCCAGCTCAGAGCTACTAGCTACCCAGGCTAGTCCCGGTGTCCAAACTGCGCCACGCGCATGCGCCGGGACATGGCACTCCTCTTTGCCCTCACTGACACGGCGAAGCCAAGAGCCCCGCTGGGGGCTTCCGGGTGGAGACCCAGGGGGCTTAGGGCCCCTAACCCTCACTGTCTCATCAAGGTTATCGACGTTATTCTTTCGGAACGTGGGCAACTGCGACAGGAGGTTCGTGTTCCTCGACTGAACTTACATATGTGGGTTTGAAGTTCACAGCCAAGTTGCACAGGGGATGCCAGTCAAAGCATTCCACGCACAGTACCGCCCAAGGGTGCCCTACGCACTGAAAAGTGGCCTCAGATTTTCGATGTGAGTGACGCCGTGAATCTTAGATTCCTCCATCCCCGTTGGTGGTAGAAATTAAGGATGCAACATCGATGTAGATGTTTTCATAACATCGATGTTTTTGTGGAAAGATCGATGTTTTAAGCATCTATGGTTTAAACATCGATGTATTAAAATTTTTCCACATTAATGTTTTATGATCGATGTTTTGATTGTGAATGAAAAATTCCCATGATGGCAATTCTGTGAAAGTTGAAATATGAAATAATAACTTATGGTAGCATTTCATATGTTGGAACAAAGGAACGCTGTTTATACTACATTTACACTCAACCAAACTCTGTCGACCGCGATAACTGCCATGCCCTTGTAATTTGTTTTTCTTCATATCCATTTCGCACATTGAGATGTGGTCAACAAATAGGCTGAGGGTTTAGGGTCTGCCCCCTTTTTTTTCGTACCCGTATCTGCGAATTGATAAAGACGAACACCATGAAATTGAATTTCAATGCACACGAATTTAATGTTAGTAAACCAGTGTAAAAACACAATGTTGATAAACGTAAATGAAATGTAGACGATGTATGTTTTAATTTTGAATATCTATGTTTGATGACATCAATGTTTTGTTATCGATGTCGCATTACTAGAAATCTGCAAGCCCACGTGTCGGCTTGCAGATTTCTGCGCCGGATGTCGCTGTCGGGAGGGGAAAATTGACTGCCATCTCCCCCGACAAAAACATGTACCACTCTTAATGTGATTAATGACCCTAACAGTTGATCCGCCCGGAAATATCAATCATTGGGCAATCAATGTCCACAAAAATTCCTAAAACCGATTCCGATATCTTTGTTTCTTGTATTACTCTTTCACTTTCTTTGTCCCATTATGATGATGATGATGATGATGATAATAATAATAATAATAATAATAATAATAATAATAATAATAATAATTATACAATTTATTGAGTCACATATACAATTACAATCGTGTATGATGAGTCCAATATGATATATATAGAGGGAGTACAATTGCATACAGTTACACTTATTGTCCAGAAGCAAAAGAAGGGGACATATCAGCATTTGCTCAATGGACCAGGGAAAGTGGACAGAAAACCTGATGAAGATCCGTTTGATGAAAAAAGTGATGAAGATGGGGTCATTGACCTAGAGATTATACTACAATACTAGTTACAGATATATGAAAATATTAAATGATAGATAATTATTTTTAGTTGCAAAATGGTTGAATATTTGAGTTACTTTAATTTAATTTAAAAATACTTGAACATTTGTACTGTTTCAAAAAACATTTACTTGGTGTAGTGATTTTGCTGCTACTACTTATAATAATAATAATAATAATAATAATAATAATAATAATAATAATAATAACAGCAATAACAATAACAATAACAATAATAATAACAATAACAATAATAACAATAATAACAATAATAATAATAATAATAATAATAATAATAATAATAATAATTTTTTAATATATAATAATAGTAATTTATTTTTCAGAAGAATTACATTGACAGTGTACAAAAACCATCACCATAAAAACAATAAGAAAGAATACCAATTTTGTTTGACTACACAACATATATTACATCCTGTTTAACCTTTTAGTAAACATACTTGTCTTATCAGATTTAAAAAAGAATTTTAATTTATTTTTTAAATGTATTTTTTCTAATTCAGTACACTTCAAACCCACTCTTAAGTACATTTTGTACTTGTCAGAGAGGGGTGGGTTACATTGTTTGTTTGTTTGCTTGCATGTTTACTTGTTTGTTTGTTTGTCTGTTTGTGTGTGTGTGTGTTTGTGTTTGTGTTTGTTTATGTGTGTGTGTTTGTTTGTCTGTTTGTTTTTTGTATTACTGTTGTTGATTACAGTTCTCCCATAATTGTTTCTATTGAAATGTAAATTTTTTCCCAAGGAAACTTAACAGGGAAAAAGAAATCAAAATCATCAAAATATCTAAAATAACAAATAAATTGTAAATAAATAAAAAGAGATGTCAGTGGCAACAGGCTAAAATGAAAATTCAGCTATACTTTATTAACATTTTGAAAATTTGTAGGGACAAATCAATAAGCAAAACAAAATAAAATTATAATCTAAATTAACAAATCAAGAAACAAATAGAACTTTAAAGCCAAATGGCAGCTGACATTAACATGAGTTAAATTGCCCAATTATAAATAATTAGTAATTAAAGAATAGGACACAAAAACAGTAATTAGTGCATACAGTGAACAATTCCATCCTAAACAATCTTTCGAACAAAAAAGGATATTACTTAGGCTCTTATAACATAAACTCAATATGTTATGCAGACGATACAGTCTTAATTGCCGAAAGCGAAGATGATTTACAATGCCTCCTGTTTTAATTCTACAAGACATGCCAGTCATTCAACATGAGGATATCCACACAAAAAACTAAATGCATAACAATCTCGAAAGAGTCATTGAGATGCAAACTACTATAAATGAGACCTAATAGAGCAAGTGATGGAAATACAATATCTAGGCATAACAATAACTAGCAATGGTAGATCTATGAAAGAGGCTAAGAAACAAGCATTAAAGCAAATAGAATGTCTCAACCACTCAACCACTTGCAAAATCAATATCTAAGAAAAGACACTAAAATTAGAATATATATGAGGCAGTAATTAGGCCAGCATTGTCATATGCAGCTGAAATGAGAGCAGATTAAAACAAAAATATGCCAAATGATGGAAGTGTCAGAAATGCGGGTGCTGAGAAAAATTACAAATAAAACGATGAGGGATAAAGAACCTAATATTAATATAAGACAGACTTGCCAAATAGATATAATCTCAGACTGGGTTTGAGAAAGAAATTGAATGAACATATAGACAGAATGGAAGAAGATAGACTGGTGAAAGTGACTAGAGATAGAAGACCGGAAGGAAGGAGAAGAGTAGGACGTCCAAGAACTAGGTGGAAAGACATTTTGTGAAACAAGACAGCAAGAATATAGTGCCAATTTATAAATATAAGTAAATAAATGTAATGTATCAGGTTTTTTAAAAGTGTATTTAAGTATCCTTTGTAAAGAAACAGGCTCTAGCCTAAAATAAAAGTAAGAAGAAGTGAAGAATTTACAACACTGAATGAGAGTAACAGGAACATTATATATTTTTTTTACAAATTATCATCTTGTGATGACACTAGTTTACAGTATGAAGATTTAGTTGTACATAACTAACAACATAGAATCTTGTAATGACAAAAGTTACAGGCAAAAAGAAAACAAAATTATCCAATTATTATATAAACCAACAAATGGATGGAAAATAAATAAATGAAAGTAGATGGCAGTTGGCGACAGTCTAAAATTAGTATTAAGTGATACTTAATTAGCATATTGAAATATGAAATAGAATAACCAAATACAAAAACAAAAAATAAAACTGAATGAGAGTAACAGGAACATTATAAATTTTTTAGAAATTAGATTCTTGTGATGACAGTAGTTAACAGTATCAGTGAAGATTTAGTTGTACATAATTAACAAAATAAAATTTTGTAATGACAGTATAGCAGTTAATAACGGGCAAAAATGAAATTTATGTTATACTTAATTCATTTGCATTTTATAAACTTGTAATGACAAATGAAAAATCTAAAAGAATTCCCACCAATTTGTTTAGTTAACAAATAAATTATAAATGAAACAAAATGGCAATATGTAACAAGCTAAAGAGATAACTCCTGAGCTTTCTATTTTCATGCCATGCCTAGTATCTTGTGTACCATTCCTTTAATTTTTTTTTTTTTTTCAATTCCCTTTTAGATGTAACTTTTAATATTTCATCTAACGTTAAATTGAGCAGTCTCTGGAAGTATGAATTTTTTTTTCTTCTTGTTTTATAGCTGTGCCCACTGATTTTTCTGTATTTTTCTGTGAAAAAAATATTTTGTAGAATTTGAAATTCATACAGTTTTTTAACAGTCATGATTCCATGCATTGCTGCACTCCCTTCCAGGGTTAGGTTTGTTATGGTAATTTTTTCATTTAGACTTTTAATACTGTAGGTTCTGTATAATATCTACATGTGATTTTGATGCAGTCCCCCACACTCCAATTACGTACCTGATCAGTGAGTCTAAGAATGAGAAGTAGACTGATTTGAAAATTTTATAAGATACAAAATCTTTAATTCTCATTAGTTTCCAAACACATGTTCTTATTTTTTTGCTTAATTCCAAGGTCTGGTCTCTCCAGCTCAGATTTTGATGAAAAGTTACAGCTAAATACTTCAATTTGTTTACAGAATGAAATATATTATTACATTGACAGTTCTTAAAGTGTTTGTGTATGCAGTGAGCTTTGTGAAAGAATATTTTAACTTGTGCTATTGCAATTTTTGTAGCTGTGATGTGCAGTATTCTAGTCTTTTTCACATTTGTTATTAGACGTTTATCATGGCACCATTTTTGGAATAATCAAAATTTCTCCTGTAACTCCTTTTGTGCCTTCTTTTGGTCTCTGTTTATAAATAATAGCATGTTGTCATCTGCATCAATATAATAGGAACCATTTTGTAGATAATGTTTTAAGTGATTCACAAATATTAGATAAAGTATAGGGTCTAGAAACTTCCTTGTGGAATTCTCCTTTTCACAGTTTTTATTTCACTATAAGTGTTATCTATTTTGACTGTAAATGATCATCCTTGTAGATAGTTTTTAAATAACTGTAAAATTTTGCCTGTAACCCCTATGCTTTCCAGTGCATGTAACATCTTTTCATGGCTTATTGCATCATAAGCTTTTGACAAGACAATGCTCGATGCTATCCCATGCAATCCCTTGTGTAATGTTTCATTTAATATTTGTAGATTTTCCAATAAGTCTATGGTGCTATAGATTTTTTGATATGCAAATTAATTGTTATTTTTACCAGGTAGTTGGTCAGTCTTAGTGATTTGTATTTTTAGAATATTTTACTTATTGTATTTAATTTGGACATTGGCGTATAGTATTCATAAATTGAAAGACTGTCTCCTTTTTGTATTGGTCTGATAATAGATACTTTTAATTCATCCGGAAAAGTTTCCTCATTAATTCTTGAGTTGATGATTTTCATTGTAATTGGTGTTATTGAGTTGCTGTGGAGTGTTATATCTTTTATAGCAGTTTTGTTGATTCCTGGAGCTTTATTACAGTCCATCCCTTTAGTTAATGAACTAGTTTCCTGTAATGTGATTTCAGGCAAGTAAAAAGAGTTACTTTGGTTTATTATGGTTTTTGGCAGGACTGCTAGGTTACATTTATGTACAATGTCTTACATCTATTGTTGAAAAGTGATAGCAAATCTTTGTACTATATGTTCAATTGAGTTACTTTTTCCTAAATTTTTCATTATGACTTCATGTAAAGATTTCTTTTGTGGTACATCAACTAGTTTATTGATTGTTTTCCAAATGTTTGTAATGTTGCATCTGCAATTTTCAACTAGTTTGTCAAAATATTATATCTTTAGTTGCTGTTTTTGTTATGTCATTTCTGATATTTTTTTACAATTTATTCCTAGTGTGTCTTGTAATTCTTTATTTTTGACTTAAGTCCTTTTCCATCTTGTAAACAAGTTATCTGTTTGTTTTTTTATCAATTCATTGATATTTGAGTTTATCCAGGGTTTCAATATTACCTTTTTTCTACTATTATTAGATTGTTATCATCTAAATTTTTTATTACTTTGAACAATAGAATGGCTATTAAGTTTTGAAGACTAAATTCATTTAAGTTCATTAGTTCTTTTTGTAGTTTACATTTGTTTATAAATCCTTTTTTTTTTTTTTGTTATATTTTCAAGAACTACCTTTTTATTTGTGGAATTACAAGAGATTCCAATTGAATGATGATCTGTTATCTTGCTTTCTAGTATGAATTGGATTATGTCTTTTGTGTTTCTACTAACAGCTATGTGATTGATACATGAGCTCACTACTTAATCATTTTTTATTTTAACTCTTACATCTTTTTTGATATAGTGCACTTACTTGTGATCTAACAAGATATCTATGTAATAAATTTTTTCATCATTGCAGGTGTTTGTTACAATCTCCAATTATTATTTGGTTCATATTTTTATCTATATTTAAAATTTCATTTAGTTCTTGAAAATAAATAATTTTGCTTTAGTTAGGTGGTTTATAGACTGCAAATGTGCTTAATTTAATTTTGTTATTTATTTCTAAATTACCTGCTAATAACTGAAACTGATACCATACCAAATCCACAAGTCCAAATTTGTATATTTCTTTTACAAATAGTATTATGCCTCCTCCTTTGTTTTCTGTTATTTTGATGTATCTATTGAAATTTAGTGAATGATATTCTAGAACGTTGCCATTCTTTTCGACACTAATTTCACTGAAGACAATCACATCCATATTTTGGAAGCTATCTCTTATAACTTGTCAAAATTCATCCCAGTGCTTACTAATTGATGTCATGTTTAAACGAATTAAATTAAATTTTTGTTTATTTACATTAATTATGTGATGAAAATCTTTAATGTATTTGTAAATTTTAGTTTCTTGAATGTCTAAATTATTAGTAAAGGAAATATCCATAATTGTTTTTATTTGATCTTACCTTTATATTTCTGTTTAATTTATTCCAAATGTTCCTCACAGCTTATTCTAATCACATTACTTTCCTAGTTTTTTCTCATTAATACTTAACTCTTTTTAAACCAGCTAAATTAATAATTTTTCCTTTGGCCCTATTTTTGGCTTTCCATAGTAGATTTGCACTGAATTCTCTTTAATATAATAATAATAATAATAATAATAATAATAATAATAATAATAATAATAATAATAATAATGATAATGATAATGATAATGATAATGATAATGATAATGATAATGATAATGATAATGATAATGATAATAACACTAACAGTACATGATAACAATTATGTTAACTGCTACATATGATTTAACAGTATTAGCATATTCCTTTCTTAAATCTTAAAACGGTGAGGAGGAGGAGACAGGTTATGGCCATTTTTTTTTTCTATTTCTACACCTAGTCCTACTGCAGCACCTGAAATCACTTTGCACGTCTAAGTCATTGAGGTATTCCTGAATGCTATAAAAAAAATTTTTCCCCAAGGAAGAGTTTGAGAGCTTGGGGTAAATTTGTAAAGTGTGACGTTGTTTACTACATCTTTCTTCACAAACGTGATAACTTGGTAAATAAAAATACAAGGCAGTGGAAGTATGTTAATTTTTTTGAATTGAGGTCTGCAGGACTGTGTTGTTTTTGTATTTGTTATTGTTGGAATGATTGTCTTTTGTATTTCGAATATTTGTTTATCCTCTGGTGCTTGGCTCCATATTATCCTGTATTTGAGAATAGACTACCCATTTGCATAGAACACTGTTTGTCCTGTCTCAGTGGTGGTGTTTCTTCTTATTCTAAGAGCATAATTAAGTTTGCTCAATTTTGAATGAATATCTTGTAGGTGTGAGTTCCATTTGAGGATGGATTATATGGTGATTCCAAGAAATTTTGTTTTCTGTGCTTGTGTGATTCTGTTTCCTTCTAATCTTAAATTTAGTGAGTATTGTTGTGTTGAGTGGGAGTTGTGGAAGGGTGTTGTCTTGGTTTAGGTTAAGTTTATTATGGTGGATCCATTGTATTAATTTGTTGGTGGCTGAATTGGCTTTGTCTTGCAAAGCTTTGGTTGTTCTTTGTTTGAATATTATATTAGTGTCATGAGCAAAAAGTATTGTTTTGTTGTTTTCCATTATTGATGGCAGATCATTTGCAAATATAAGGAATGAAATTGGGCCTAGTGTGGATCCTAGCATGTCACATCCATTGGCTCGGAGTAATGATTATTAATTTTTTTGTCTTTTTATTAAGGTAATTGTACAATTTGTTTTCTGTCTGATAGATATGATTTTATCAACTTGTAAGCAATTCCTCGTATTCCATAAGATTCTAATTTTGACAGTAGAATTGTGTGATGTATTGAGTGAAAGCCTTTGGACAGGTGAAGTAAGAGACCAACAGGAATTTCTTTGTGCTGTAATGCCATGAGGATTTCATTTACAAAGATGAATAAAGCAGTTTGAGTTGAATGATTTTCTCTGAATGTATGTTGTAAGTCAGTGATAATGTTACAGTGTATGAAGTAGCTTTTTAATCTTTCATAGAATAATTGTTGTAATATTTTTGAAAAACCTGACAAGAATGAAATTCATTATAATTCACTATAATTCATTTTATCTTGTTTGTTACCTTTTTGAGTATAGATTTAATTGCATTAGTTTTAAATATATTTGGGAAGGAGCCATGAGTTGGAGATTGGTTGTATAAATATGTTAATGGTTTGATGATATATGGAGCAATCATTTGTATTAAGAGGTCTTGAATGTTGTGTATCCCAGTGGATTGTTTATTTTGCATTTTGTTTATAATTTGAAGAATTTCCTTGTCTGTTGTTTCTGTTGTGTACAAGCTAGAAAGTGAGTTTTTAAAGAAAGGTGTCGTTTTTGGATTTCTTGTATTTAGTAGTCTACCAGCAATTTCAAAGAAGTGTTTGTTGAATGTAGTTGCTGTTTCATTAGGATTTGTTATTCTTTTGTGTTGATGGACTAGTTGAATATTTTGTGTTTTGTTATTTGCTTGTAATGTCTTTTTAACAATATTCTGTCTAGCTTTTGTTTAATTTTGGATTTTTTTATACACTCATCATTTGTTTGACCTTTAATAATAATAATAGTAGTAATAATAATAATAATAATAATAATAATAATAATAATAATAATAATAATAATAATAATAATAATAATAATACAACATATCAATTATGTTTGCAACTACATTAAATTTAATAATAGTAGTACATTCTATATTTATAACTTGAAATGGTGAGGAGGCAAGTTTTGACCAGTTTTTTTCTTCTTCTATTCTCTTTCTGTTTCACAGGATGCGATATGCAGTTATTTTTTTCTTTGGTTCAGCTTGAAACAGTTTACATGAAACAGAAAGTGTAATGGGATAAGAAATTCTTATTTATTTATATTTTTTGAGGTATATGTTGTAATTTGAAAATTCCTTTACACTGTAGAACATATTGTTAAGCAGGAAAGCTTTCAATTTACTTTTAAATGTATGAATTGTGTTTATGTCTTTGATATCATTGCCTAGTTTGTTGTAAAGTGTAATGCCCTCTATTAGGGTACTTTTTTGATAAAGTGTAGTTTCAGAGTGGGGAACGTGTAGGTTATGCTTTTGACAGGTGTTGTAGTTATGTACATCAGAATTTAAAGTAAAAGTATCTTTGTTTTCCATGAGAATTTTCTTTGTGAAGACCACTATTTCAAATATGTACATGCATGGTAGAGGAAGAATCCTTAGTTTATTAAACAAGGGTTTGCAAGACTCCAGCTTATGAGTGCTGGTCATTGTTTGCAGTATTCTTTTTTTGATAATAAATGTGCGAGTGCTTTCAGGGGCATTTCTCCAGAATATTATTCCATATTTTAGGTGTGAGTGTACATTTGCAAAATACGTTGTTCGAAGTGTCTCAATGTTGGAGCTTGACCTGAGGGTGTATAGGGCATAGAAGATTTGCTGAGCTTCTTGTTGAGATTTGAGATGTGAGTGTTCCATTTTAGGTTTTGTTGAATTGTTAGTTCGAGGAAGGTAGTTTCATGAGATATTGTTACAGGGTTATTGTTTATGAGCAAATGCTGTGAGAGTTTTTCTTTAGATCGAGGATTCATGAAATTTAGAGAGACTGTCTTGCTGGTGTTTATGATGAGTTGGTTGTCTTGAAACCATTTTACTAGTGCTTGCAAAGTTTTGTGGGTTTCTTTTTCTAATGATTGTTGTGTTTTTGCTTTGATGATGATGTTTGTGCAAACAAAATTATTTTGTTGTTCCTTAAAGTGAAACTTTTATACAATTTTTCAGTATGGCTAAATATTGCTTATAGTAGTTGACTATTAGATGATTGCACGAGTGTTCCTTTGTGAGGTCTCTTTCTCTTTCATAAGAAATTTTAATACCTATTGTTATCCATGCTTTGCTGTAGAGATGTTGAAATGTGTTTGATTAGTGATTCGTTTGTTAACAGTGGGATGAGATTGTTTAAGTTTTTTTCATTATACTTTGCGGTATCCTTTATTATGTTTGTTTTTGGTGAGGTGGAATTTATTTGAAGAGTGAGTAGTTGAGCATTGTGGTCACTGATGTGTATCATTAGTGGTGATTATGTATGTGTGTTTTGTTTTGTCTAAAAGGATTTTGTGTATTGCTGTTTGGGAGTTGTTTGTCTGCCTGGTTGGTGTGTTGATTACTGCATCTAGATTGTAGGAGTGTAGTAAGTTTATTAGTTTGATTGTGTCTTTTTGATGAGTAATATTAGCTGTAGGTAGGAAGTTAATGTTTTTTCACCACAGATTATGATAGAGTAGAGTAGTGAACCTGCTTTGTTAATTTATCGAAGATTAATTGTATGTTTTTAAAGAATATTTGAAGGTTTACATCAGGTGGTCTTAGGTCTTAGGTGAGGATGCTTAGGAGGCAGATGTTGAGCTTTGGAATTTCTACAATTGAACATTCTATGTCTGAGTTGCATTTTGTTTGAATTCATTTACTATTTAGAATTGCAGTTGTTAGCCAGATAGATATATTCATGTGCCTTCATATGTATGATTGATATTGGTGTGTTTGGCCTTATGACAGAAGTAATCAGTGAAGTAGAAAGGTGGTATTTGTGTCATTTTTATTTGATCCTCTGTAATCCAGTGTTGAGTTGTACAGATTGCATTAGTGTGTTTCATGTGGTATGTTGGCATAATTTCTATTTTGTGTATTTTGTTTTTTAAGGATTGAATGTTCTGATCTTAAAGGTGCTGTGTTTTAGAGTGGTGATTGGATTAGAAGTGAATGTTTGCTAAAAGTGCAGGTGCTGAATAGGTTTTGAACAGCATGCAGGTTGTAGGATATGAATTGAGAGGGTTTTGAGAGCGAGTTTTGGAGATTAGAGGGTTGGCAGCTACATCAGCATAGTTGGGAGGGCTAGGGGTGACAGGGCTAGGGGACAAGGCTGAATTAGAAAGAGTAGGAGAAGGGGCTAGTGTGGAGGGAGCAAGGACTGGTGTGGAGGGAGCAGGGTTTGGTGGGGGTGTAGGGAGTGTAGGAGATGGTGCTAACAGTGAAGGAGCCTGTAGGATGTGTGTGGCTAGCTTGCATCCTAGTGTGTGTTTACCAGCTTGTGTCTGGTGGAGACCTTGCAGGGTGAATAGAGTCTCTGAGTTATGTTGCTCTTACTCTTTGTTGTGTCATCCTTTTTCGATTTTGGTACTTCATTTTCCTCCTTTAATTTTCCATTTCATATTTGACCCTTCTGCGAAAGTGGACAATTATTTAATATTAATTATCCATATATTTTGAAAATGCTGCTCTAAAAGATACAGTTGAGGTGTTGATTGTATGTGATTGAACACATACATGTGATTGAAACTTGTTGAAATTTTCTTTGCTTTATTACTTACTTTCCTAACTTTATATTGTTTACAAATGTCATAACACATTCCCTGCCACACACTTTTTTGCTTTACTACAATTTGGTATGGGAGTGATTTTATGTGTAGTATGTGTCATTGCCAATGGTAGTTGACACACTACTACAGGTATTAGAACATTGAAACTTGTACCAATATTTTTTTTTTAAGTACAAATAGTTTTATTTATTTCTAAAAATGAATGAGATGAAATAGATTGAAGTGAAGTTTTTACATCTGCCAACAATATAATGAAGTATTGGTCACTAATCTTTGCTGTACAATTTGTACTGTATGAAATGACGCTAGTTTCTTGTCATGTAATGAAATACATTGTTATTTTTCACTTCCCTTATTCAGTGCAGATCTGTGTCCTTGGCTGCTGAAATGTTCCATTTCCATTCCATTGTGTACTATTCTACTTAGTTGTTATCATCACTTATGTACCACCATGTTAGGTCCTATGGTACATGGTCATATTCTTTTTCCCTCTGACATGTTGTCCACTTATTTTGTCTTAGTTTACTCTGTACTTCCTGCATGTTATTTTATTACATTTATTGTAAGTCGTTGTGTTTGTGTTAAAATATTCTTGACATTGCAGCCTTTGTGTGTAAGCATGATATGCCTTTGATTGTGTATCCTCTTTTTGTAAAGAAATGTTGTTTTGTGAACGTTTTGTAGTCTTATACTGTATTTTAGTAGTCCTCAACATGATGATGTTACGCCCCCTGTTTCATGTAGAAATTCCTCACATTTTATAGCTGAAGGTGTATTGCCAGCCTTATCTGTCATTGATTTTACTTAATTTGCACCATGTAGCCTGATTTACTGTTTTTGAAGCGGAAATAGAATGTTTGGAATGTATTTTTACTTGATAAAAGTAGGCTTTTGATAAAATTACATTAAACAGCCATGTGAATACTGTCTGTAAAAACGTAAGCATGAAAAATTATTCAAAAATTTACATAGATGATCTTTACTCTTACATGCTCCATGTCAATAAATTTGTTTTTATATTTGGCAAGTTTCACAGCCTCTCGTCTTATCTTTGGTTTTGTAATCTTTATTGGCCACATTCTAATGCTTCATGTGAAAGTAATAAAAATTGGTTAGCATTAAATATCTTGATTATCTGCAATACCTGTTTGATTTTTAGGTTTTTTTAAAAATATTTACTGTATTGAAAGGAAAAGTGATGGGTTTTGTAATTATTTGAACAATGTCTTGTAGAACCTATGTCTGTGAGAGTTTGTGATTGTTGTTATTAGCATTTTTGTATAGTGAAAATGTGTAGTGGGGTGAATTTGTTGAGAATATGGTTTTAGATGTGAATGAACATTTGTCAAGTTGACAGTGTGTGTAATGTATGTATTTGAATTTGAGTGAAGGATGTCATTGACATGTGAGTGTTGTAATTCGTGTTGTATGTTTTTCATAAGGATGATACGACATGAATAAGATGAAGAAAAAAAAGGTGTTTTTTTTATAATAATGTAGCAAAATCTGAAATATTTTGGGAGAAAGAAAATATGAGTTTTATCACTTGGGCTTTAAGGAATTTATTGCAAGAAATAGAATAGGTGGGTGGTTGGATTGATGTTTGTGGTAGTTTGTGTTGATGAAAGTGGGCTTGGAGGAATCAGTTGAAATGTTTTTGTGAGGGATTATTATTCTGTTTGTACTGTAACATGAATTGCGAGTAGTTGACAATGTTTTGAAAGATATGAGTTGATTGATAATTTGTAAATAATTTAATAGCATATGATGTAAAGTGACATGTGACAGTGCATAATAGGAAATTGGTCTTATAAACATAGAGAGTTATGGGAATTTATTTGAGAGTGAGAAGGAGAAGTGTCTGATTTGGAAATGAGAGGTTTACTGTTTATGTTTGTAAGTTTGTGATTGAGTGGGTAGTTATAAATGAGTGTGAATGGTTGTAATGTGTAGTTATGTTGCAGTATGTTTAATGAGGGAGTGATTGTTATAATGAAGTCTTGAAGAGATTTTTACTTCCATTTAATTGTAGTGTTGGCATATGTTTAATTTATTTTCATTAATGTTTCATTGATGTAGATAGTGTTTACATTTAATGTTGTGTGAGTGTTAATTGACTGCATACAGTATGTATGTTGAAAGTGTTGCTGAATGACTTGTTTGTGAAATTGTGAGACATCTTTATTGAATATGTTTATTTGGCTTTCTTATGATTTATGCAAAACGTAATTTTTGTTGTAGTGAAGTTGAGTTGTTTTGTGTATCTTTATTCTGGTTTGAGAGTGTTTTTCATTTAATTGCTCATTGGTTTCATTTTATTTTGAGGTTTGGGTATGTGTTTATTGTGAATGTGTAGTGTGTGTTGTTTAATGAGTTTGATGACTCCTTTGTAGTTTTGTACTAGTACTAATGCAATAAAGTGAGAAGTATGCATATGGTTGATAAATATTGTGCTGAATGTGCTTTACAATTGCCAACTGTACAAGTGCAATTCTTTTTTTGAAGTGTTGGGGAACTTTTGTTTAGAAATTGTGATTGATAGGTTGATTTATTTGTTTGCAAAAGGAAAGATGTGCTATGTAAATGTTTGAATAATTTTTCATGTTTATATTTTCATAGACAGTATTGAAGTGTCTGTTTAATGTAATTTTATAGTAAATGTGTGTTTATAAAGTTGAATGAAAATAATTTGAATGAATATAAGTTGACATGGAGGACATAAAAGTTAAGGCATGTGTGTTGGTTGTAGTGAAAGGCTGCAAACATGTTTTTTGAGATTCGTTTGCAAGTTATAGCATGGGGTTGAAGTTGTTTCTGTTTAAACAATGCCTTTGTTATATCCTATGAAGTTTACACTGAGGCCAGTACATAGGCCACAGAAGTAATCTATGTTTGTAATGAAAGACAGTAAATGTTCCTAGGTACTACTGTTTGCCCTTAGTGTTTCCTGTAGGACTTAGGTGCACATAAAAATTGTAAGTTATTAATTTTGATGATTGCCATCAATATCGTAATCATGATGATTATTTGTGAGATGTCCTTGTCCCCTGTGCAGTGGTTATTCCTCCAGGTGATTGTGTTGTCTCTGTCTCTCCGCTGGTATTCCTTGCTGTCTTGTTCCTGTATGTTGAGCTAGCTTTGGTGGTGTGTTTTCTTTGTTTTGATATGTTTGAAGTATTTTCTGTGATATAGTCTGTAAATACAATGAGTATTGGTCCTTGTTTTCTCTATGTTTGTGCATTATAATTTGATGCAAGAATGTGACATCCATTGTGAATGGAAATTATTGTTATGCTATGTGCAAACATTGATTTGATGTAGAAAGAATGTGATAAGAATGCGAAAGTATTTGATGAATTGGTTTTTTAATCATGTTGTCAAACAATTTTGTAGCTGATAATAGGGGGGTTATTTGCCTGTAGTTAGTGAAATATAATATTGTGTTTGAGGAAGATAGTTTAATGAGATATTGTTACCGGGTTATTGTTTATGAGCAAATGCTGCGAGAGTTGTTCTTTAGATTGGGGATTCATGAAATTTAGAGAGACTGTTTGGTTGTTTATGATGAGTTTGTTGTCTTGAAACCATTTAACTAGTGCTTGCAAAGGTCTGTGAGTTTCTTTTTCTAATGATTGTTGTGTTTTGCTTTGATGATGATGTTTGTGTTATCTGCAAACAAAATTATTTTGTTGTTTCTTAAAGTCAAAGGCATGTCATTTATGTATATAAGGAATAGTATTGGCCCAAGGATGGATCCTTGCGGAACTCTACACACTCTTTTCTTTTGATGGCAGGAGTAGTATGAGGAGATTTTGTTTTTTTAGAGTGCTAGAGGGCAACTATTTGGCTACGGTTTGATAAATATAATTTGATCCATTGGCCTGCAATGCTTCAAATCCCTAGCATTTGTAGTTTTCTTAAAAGTATATGATGGTCAATGATGTCAAAGGGTTTTGACAAATCTAAGAAAAGGCCAATGGGAATTTCCCTCTGATTTAGTGCAACAAATATGTCATTTAAAAAGGAGAAGATGGCTGTGTCTGTGGATCTATTAGACCTGAAGCCATGTTGTGCATTTGTAAGGACATTATTTGCATTGAGAAACTGTTTGAGACTATCATTGAAAAGCCTTTCCAGAATTTTTGAAAATCCTGATAACAGGGAGACAGGTCTGTAGTTCATTGGATCGTAAGTATTGCCCTTTCCTGGGCTTTTTGAATTTTTTGGATTTTTTGGTACTGTAGGGACGTTTTGGAGTTATCTTTGAGGAAATGGATTGAAATGTGTATGTTGAGGATTATTTTGCTGTGTTTTATGTTTTTTTCTATCTTCCTTTGAGTGTAATGTTTAATTTGTTGTTATTCATGAATAGCTTATATGTATGTTTGATCTGTGATGTCCATTTGAATATTCATGAAGATTTCAAATGTATTTTTTTCTGTGGTTTTCTGATGTATTTTTTAAAGTATGTCAGTCAATTCATTTTTAACAGATACCATGTCTTTATTATTTTTGGTACATGTTGTCAATTTTAAATGTACTATGAAAGTGTTGAGTAGGGAATGTAGTGTAAAACATTTCTTGTTATTTATAAAGGAATAAGTTATACTGGGTGTTGAAGGTTTTCCTAATACTGCAGCCCAGTGAGAATATATCTAGAATGTGAGCAAGCACCCATTTCTAATTGTCTTTTTTCATTTATGTTTTGCATTGATTGTGTCTGGTGTTGCAAATTCTGTCTCTCTCTCTGCGCCCTTCCTTCATTTAGGAGTTGTAGTAATTGCACATTTGTTTTTTTACTTCACTATCTATTATGTCACTTTTGCTTTTCTTTATTGTGTATGTATGTTCTTTTGATGACTATACACATGACCACTTGAAAACATAATTTGTAAGTGTACTGTCTGAAAACACACAGATGTGCATGGAGTGTAAGTTGTAAATATATGTCTGCTATACATAAAATTTCCTCTTTTTCCATCTGCTTCTGTATACTTACACATTATCAGTACTTGTTTCTTCTCTTTGAGTGTTGAGAAGTGATGTTGGTACTTTTTTTTTTGAGTTTTTTAATTTTCTCTACAATGTAAAAGTCTATAGTTTTTAGCTTCTTTGTAATGTCTGTTTGTTGGTGTGTCTGGAACTTGATATGTGCTGCTTGTATTTTTTGTCTGTCTGTCTGATTATCCATGTCTCAGAGCCATACATAGCTATAGATTTATAGATTTAGTGATTGATTGAATTGTGAATTTTTAGTTTTGTTTTGCATCAATGTATTTTTAGTGGAAAAGTGTGGTTTAATTGTTGTACAGATTCTATTGCATTCCTAGATTTGTAAATTGTCATGGGCAAGGTTAAATACACTAAAGATATTTGAAAATATGAACATTTGTAGACTTTTGTTTCAGTATTTCTCCATTTAACAGAATTTAGGCACTTGTATATTTGTTGCCTTGCCTTGCATAGCCATAACTAGTTTTTTGATAAAGTATTTCTGGTTTTCTGTTAGGTCAAAAACTGCTCATAGTAGATTAAATAGATAGATAGATAGATAGATACAGTTTTATACACAATCAAAACACATTCTGAAGACTATCTATCTTATCTGACTATATTTTTTTTTCCTGATTGATTGATTTGGATAATGTGTTTAATTGTTGTTACTCCATTTTCTGACTTGTTAGCTAATATGTTGAAGAGAGTAGTAGGTCACAACATTCCTGTACTGCTTCTGGTTATTATTGTGATTAAACTTATATATAAAGTTTAAAGTTTAATGTGACAAAAGTAGAGTAGTGTGATTTCAGTAAGTTGATAATGTAATTGCTTTGTATTTCAATTAATTAATATACATGTTTTATTTGTGTGTTGACAGATTAAAGGAGGGAGGAAGTGTTGCAAAAGTGAAGTTTGGTTGTTGGAAGAGAAAAGTTGTGGAATGTTAATGAATGCTTTGCTTTTGATGGAATAGCTTGTAATATACTGAAATGTAACAATGAGTAAAATACTTGATGTAAATAGTTTTGGAATTTAATAAATTTAAAATTGTGTATAAATGTTTAATTCTTTTTTCATATAATCCTCATCCTTAACTTTAAGATTGTCATCTTTTATGCCAAAATTTGTATTCCTTGTTTTGTTAATTTAATTTTGTTGCTTTAATTTCCATTAATGGCATATAAGTGTTTTGTATTTTATAACTTGTAACTTGTAACTTGTAACTTGTAACTTGTAACTTGTAACTTGTAACTTGTAACTTGTAACTTGTAACCTTTGAACACAAGCATTCAAAGTTCCCTCAAGTTGCCAGGTATCTTAATTTAATTTTTCCTTTGGCTCAATGATGTCCTTAAGTAACTAAATTAAGTATCCAAATAATTTAACCTTTTAACCTTTTAACCTTTTAAATTTCCATAGAAATTTTTTTTTTTTAAGTAAGTAAGTAAGTTTTAGTTGTCCAAAGTTGTTTTTAGCATTTTCAGTGATGTCTTCCTATTCATGTTGGTCAAGTTTGTTATTTTGAAGTTTTGTTTCCTTGATTTCCCTGAAGTTTGTCCATATGGTGTTCTCCTTCAAAGTTCTCCTTCAAAGTTCTC
>BOPP01000032.1:7370554-7396151 GCA_017312745.1 Gryllus bimaculatus
TAATGCATAATTAACACATTTACTGAATGTTTGTTAAGAAAACAGATCGTAAATAAACAGAATAATAAAAAAAAATTTCTGTGCCGCGTGGTTTATTTTGTACATTTGCTTCCACTCTTCGCTTTATGTTTCGTTTTTGAAAAGTGGTACCATATCCACGCGTTGCTCTACTCAACTCTCTCATCTGTAATTATGGCGCTAGGGATATTATTCATGGCTCATAGCTCCATGATAATTGTAATACACAATGACCCCTACAATTCCAGACACGTGGAAAGAATCCCACTTCGGTACGACAGCGGAAGCTATAATGGAAGGATGTGCACGTGTGTGCGTGTGTGTACGTACGTGTACGTACGTGTACGTATAATGGAAGGATGTGCACGTGTGTGTGTGTGTGTGTACGTACGTGTACGTACGTGTACGTACGTGTACGTACGTGTACGTACGTGTACGTACGTGTACGTGTATGTGTATGTGTATATGAAGCAGAAAACAAGTTTTGAATTGAAATCAACTTTAGAAAAAATGTAATCTACGCGTAAGCGATTCTTGTAATCTACGCGTGTTTTGTTTAAAATTACTTTCCTAAGAGCACATTTCTGTTCTGTCAGGGGTGCCCGAGAAAAGATTTGTTCATTAACGCTACTCTTTTTAAAACGGTCGCAGAATGGCGGCCGAAACGTTGACATTGTGCCTAAGACGCGGCGTCTCAGGGCTGCCACGTATTTTGTGATTCCGGCCGAGGAGGCCTACGCTCTTACCATTAGCCTAGGCAGCGAGGCGTGGCTTTTTTGCAAAGTCATTGACACATCCGGCAATGTCTTTCCGAAGCTACTAAAACACATTCGAAATCTTTTGCGCGAGATTTTCTGTCATTTAACACTCCAATTACGTTCATTGTTCTGGCATTATTTCCTCACATTCGTTTTAATAAATATTATTAAAGTTTTAAATCTATTGGAATTGAAATTGTTATGAAATTCTTCAATCTATTGGTCATGGGACCACGGACCTACGATGGGTCTAGGTTTGATGTGGCGATGAAAAACTCGTTGCATTGCATTGCATTGCATTGCATTGCATTGATGGGAAATATTTTTCTTGACATTTACTTTTGTAAGGAAACAAATTAAAAAATCTACTAACACCTTACATTTTACAGGCCTCTTTATTGGATCTTCTCTTGTTTTCAAAGTCACTTCGGCACTTATGTAGTCACTTTCAATACTCAACACCATGAAGTTACTTGTGAAAACTGTTTTTGGTACACTAACTCAAGTTGAATTCAGTAACCAAACGCAAGGTCGCTCTTCTTGGATCTACAAAACACTCTTCGAATTTATTACATAAACCAAATATTGGTTTCAGCCGAAATAAGATATCTTAAAACTCGCCACCTAATGCATGGCAATTAACAAAACCAAGGATAACCGCTATTATTGATGTCGTAATCTATTATTAACAATTACTAAAACCAGGGCGTACAACATCGAACCAATTCACAAGTTATTTCTGAGCAGGTAACTTTACGGTTCGAATGGCGCAGTTGGCCAAGCACGACTGCAAACCACTGAACAAAATACAACTCCCACTCAAGTGAAGAGCGCTCGTCTCCTCGCAATAGACAAAGAACCGCCGAAACCTGAGAGCAGGCGGCGATATTCTCCATTCGCTGCGCAAATATTAAATATTCCTTTGCGATCTTTCTTTTATGACCATTTCCCAAGTGTTCCGAAATAAATATTGGTTAACTTTGTTCATATATTCATTAATTATACAATTCTAAAGCCTAAAATATTTAAAATATATATTTTTATTACAACTACTTCGCTTGCTCATTGCCGTATCGATTTATGATCGGATTCCTCTACACATTACCCAAACAGATCAGTTTCTTTTTCTCAAATTAAATTGCACGTATACGTTCTGAATGAGCACACTATTTTATTTGGCAGTCTGAGATCAAAATGAAAAAAAAAATATAGTCTGAGCATTAAATATATTGCACGTTGGTACAAGTTTCTTTCAAACTAGAGTATAATAGCTTCCTGACTCAATCAAGTTTTCTATCCATTTTTCTTCATTTGTTGATTAAATGAGAAGATATCGCCTTTTTTGGCTTTTGGACGTAAATGTAGCTTCAATTCATGCATATTTTACTTCTAGCAGAAAAAGGTGTAGATTGCCATTTTATTCCCAATATTCAACTATTTTATCTCAAGTTTATTTAACGATGCATAGACATTTTCTATTACGTGGGAGTGAACATTTATTGCAGACAAATTTTTGATCTTCATTATACTTTTCTTCATATTTAAACTAACTTCAGTAAAAGAGCAAGGAAGGGATCGATTACACTTCTCCCATACATCACATACAGTCTACTCTTCTTGATGAACATCAGATCTTATATTGGATTATCTACAGGGTGATTTTTTTATCTTGAGACAACCAAATATCTTGAAAACTAAGGATGATACCAATCTCGACCTGCCCCCTGTGGGTGGGGGTGGGTCAACTTGCGAATTTCAAATGGTAACCCCTATTTTTAATACTGGATTCGTATTCTCCGCAAAAAAATACTAAGGATGGAGGAATGTAAGTAACAATTTAAACATTTCTCATTTTTGATTGCAGGTGCTGAAACCAACTAAAAAGTTAGTGCTATGAATTTCTAAGCATACAAACTCATGATCCGTCAAGGTAAAGTAAATCATATTTTGATGTGTCAACGACTTTTTCATCAGTTTGCAGTTGACATCTATGTCAAAATTGAGACTGAACGATTGACATACATCCGTTTCAACCAACGACTGCTACGATCTGAGAAATACATTCATTTCCGCGATGCTATAAATGCCGATGACAATGTGAATAATGTTTCTAGAACGACAATTTTGCCAGCCATTTATATAGGAAGCCCACGCCACATGCACGAATATGCTCAGGATGCTACATCATATGTTAGGCATTATGGCCGCCCAGACTTATTTGTTACATTCACATGTAACCCAAAATGGTCCGAAATCGAGAGGGAATTACTACATAGACAAACACCAATTGGTAGACATGACATAACTGCCAGAGTTTTCAAACAAAAATTAAAATATTTTCTTAATAAAGCATTGTGTGTATGGCCGAGTACGTTGTTGGATGAACTCTGTAGAATGGCAAAAGCGTGGATTGCCACATGCGCACATTTTAGTCTGGTTAGTGGACAAAATAAGGCCAGATGAGATTGATTCCATAATTTCAGCTGAAATTCTAGATGAAATAGTTGACCCAAAATTGCATGCAGTAGTTATCAAACATGATACATGGACCTTGCGGACTATAATTCACCATGTATGGTCGACGGCAAGTGTTCCAAGCGATACCCAAGAGACCTGCTTACTGAAACCATTAGGGGAAATGGTGGATACTCATTGTATCGTCTGCGATCAGTTGCAGACAATGGGCGATCGGTAGTTGTGAAGGTAACAGGACAAAATGGTGATTTAGACAATTGTTGGATTGTGCCATACTTGCCAATATTTTCCAATTGGCATATTGTAACTCTGAAGTCGACTAAGTACATATGTAAATATGTAAACAAAGGTAGTGATATGGCTGTCTTCGGTGTAACCAATGCTGATGATGAAATATCACAGTACCAGATGGGTCGCTATGTAAGTAGCAACGAAGCAATTTGGCGTATCTTTTCATTTGCGATCCATGAAAGACACCCTACAGTAGTCCATTTGGCAGTCCATTTAGACAATGGTCAACGAGCTTATTTTAATGAATCGAACGCGGCAGACAGGGCGGCACATCCATCTTCGACATCATTAACAACTTTCTTCACAGTCTGTCAAACTGATGATTTTAACCGCACTTTGCTGTATGCTGACATACCACGCTATTACACATGGAACGCATCATCGAAATCGTTTCAGCGTCGAAAACCAGAAACACAAGTTGAAGGACTTCCAAATGTATTTGCTTCAGAAGCTCGGGGTCGCATCTACCAGTACATTCAAATAACGATGAATGTTATTTGCGGTTGTTGGCGATTGTTCGTGGTCCGACATCGTTTAAACAACTGAGAACAGTTAATGGACAGCTGTGTGCGACTTACCGTGAGGCATGTCAACTATTACATTTACGTGGCAACGATTCGCACTTTGATCATACGCTCAAGGATTCCGTAATATCTTCATCGCCAAATCAAATTCGTACATTGTTTGCGATTATCATATCGACACGTTTCCCTTCGAATACAAAAGATTTGTGGGTTAAGTATAGAGATGACATGTCTGAGGATGTTTTGCATCGTGTGCGCCGTCAAACTTTCAATCCTACACTACAAATGACTGAAGAAATTTACAATGAGACATTATAGAAGATATGTGTTTATTGATGGCAAATAAAGTATTGTGTTTGGGAATGACAGCACCCAATCGTCATATGCACGATGCATTAAACCACGAGTTGCACAGAGAACAACAGTACGACATTGAAGCATCAGCCGAAACAGTTCGTACAAATGTTCCACAATTAAATCAACAACAAAGAATTGCGTACGACACTGATAGAAGCTGTGAACAGTGAATCTGGTGAAATTTATTTCCTTGATGCTCCCGGAGGAACCGCAAAAACATTTTTAATTTCATTGCTTTTGGCGAGGATCAGATCGCGAAATGATGTTGCCCTAGCGTTGTCTTCATCTGAAATAGCAGCGACTCTGCTAGAAGGCGCGCGAATTGCACATTCTGCCTTGATATTACCATTAAACATGCAAATCACAGAAACACCAATTTGCAAACATCGCCAATAGCGCAATGGACAAGATCCTACAGGTACGCAAATTGATTGTTTGGAATGAATGCACAATGGCCCATAAGAGGTCACTGGAGGCACTGGACAGAACGTTTAAAGATCTTCGTGACAACCAAAATATTTTTGGTGGGGCCATGATTCTGTTTTTTATTATTATTCTGTTTATTTTCAATCTGTTTTCTGCACAAACATTCAGTAAATGTGATAATTATGCATTAATTGACGTTAGAGTACATCGTCATGTGAGTTGTTTTAAACGGAATGGTAGTTCCAGAATATGATATCTTTTCAGTCAGTGTTCTTCCTCACTACTATCCAGTAGATTGATTGCTGATGGACTTTGATATTTGGCTAACCGCTCTTGGTAGGTGGTGCAACGCTGAGTGATTTCTTCATATATTGTAGGTATCTTAAGGCCTCGACGTAGTGTTTCATTCGTCACGTACCATGGTGCATTGGCTAATCTTCTAAAACATTTTGACTCGAATCTTCCGAGTATTTCTACATTTGATTTGCTAGCGGATCCCCAGAGTTGAATTCCGTAGCTCCAACTAGGCCTGATAATTGCTTTGAGTGGTTTGAGAAAGGTTTGAATGGCGGTTGATGAGCCATGATAATTGGGAGAATCTCATTTGTGCTTTTTTCTTCTTTGCAGACAGATGGTTCCTCCATATAAGACGTTTGTCCGTATGAAAACCTAGATATTTAATGCAGATTCTGTTGTTAGGTAATTTTCGTCAGACTCTTCCAGTTATTCACCGATCAACTGTTGCTGATGAACTAAATGCATGCCTAAAATCAACAAATTTCTGGCAGTACGTAAAGACACTCAACAACTAACATGCGAGTATTTTTGCAACAAGATGAAACTGCTAATGTGTATGCAAAGGAGTTGTTAGACATTGGAAATAATAAAGTCGCAGTGGACACCTCGACCGGATTCATCACACTACACACAGATTTTTGTCACATCACAGACTCAAAAGAGGAGCTTATTCAGCGTGTTTTCCCAGATACAGCGCAAACGTTCTATAACAATAATTGGCTGGGTGAACGGGCAATATTGGCGGCGAAAAAATAAAGATGTGGAGGATCTCAATGCGACCATTCAGATTTTTCTTCCGGGTCAGTTGGTTTCCTTCAAATCAGTCGACACCGTTATGAACCGGGATGACGTAGTCAACTATCCCACGGACTTTTTTAAATTCACTGGAATTGCCTGGATCACCACCTCACAATTTGCAGTTAAAAGTAGGATCAGTTATGTTGCGTAACATTAATCTACCTCGGCTATGCAATGAAACAAGACTGGCTGTGAAAAAGCTGATGAACAACGTCCTTGAGGCAACAATCATAAAAGGAAAATACAAAGGAGAGGATGCCTTGATCCCGCGGATAACTATGATTCCAACGGACTTACCATTCGGTTTTAAACGCTTACAGTTTCCAGTACGTCTGGCCTTTGCGATGACCATAAATAAATCGCAAGGACAGTCGTTAGAAGTTTGTGGAATCAACTTAGAGTTTCCCTGTTTCGCGCATGGACAATTATTCGCGCGTCGGAAAACGGTCTTCTTTGTTTATTTACGCACCACAAAACAAAAAATATAGTTTATGAGAAAGCTTTAAATTGGTTAACAGACTATCATAACTGTGTGTCTGTAAATATAAAATTTAAACCTTATAGACTATTTCATAAAAACTCTTTTGTAAGTAAGCAACATGATGTGTCGAAAATAATAATAAAACTTCATGCTTTATTCAAAAATGCTTTTTTATTAAATACGTATTCGATGTGTTTGTTTTAAAATCATTTTATACAAAAGTTTAGGGCTTATTTATCGTTTAGGCAGTACGAAGTCTGCCAGGTCAGCTAGTTATTGATATATTATTATGATTATACTTAGTATTTAAATATTGGTGTATAATTAATAAGGTATATACACAACAATCACCAAGATAATCACCCTAAACAATTTAATTTCAAATATATGTGTCAATTATAAAAATTAATCCCCAAAAGTCTTACTAACTCTAAATACACACTAAACAATTAAACCTAGAAATGGAATCAGAATAAAATGGATGAAAACTAAAAATACCCCAATAAAAAAATAAAGAATCCTTCAACAAAAAGCTATTAAGAATTATCAAATTTCTTACGATAAAATGATCCAATCGTTAAACTTGGCAATACTACACTGACAATCTACCAAGAGAATTCTACAATAAGATCAATATTACCTCCATTAAATTCGCCTGACAAATGCTACGTCAACCGAAATATTGGCAAACAATCACGGCATCTCTCTCTCAGTCATCCTGATCAGAAATCGGTCAGCCCTCGTCCCCAAACTTCAACGTTCCGAACAGAGTACAATTTTCCTTCCATCTTGTCCCTATAGATTGCTATTCAATAAAAAGCCATGGAGCACGACAAAATCTCTAACTCTCCCAAAAATATCCCATCAAACAATAGCATTTATAATATTACACAATTTTTAGATTAGGCTACACCACTTCCAACTGGAAGTTCTTTAATATCATTCCGATACCTAAAACCAACAAAAACGTTAATAATCCTGAAAGTTAGTCTATTCAGTCTCCTCCCAACAGTATTCAATAGAGTACACAAATAAAATAAAGGCCATACTTCAGCAATTTGTATTCATTAACACCATTTCAGTCTCATCAATTACTAAACGTCAGTGAATTCATCAAGGTAGCTTTTCAGAAAAAACTCACTATTGTCACGATGGCCCATGTGAGTCATCGTTTGCACTTCCTCCGTATATCTACTAAATACAATAATCAGTTTTCTATCACAACTTCTGCAGTTACTATTGACAATCACTAAGTCCAGAAATACACCGGAGCCCCACCCACAAAGATCTTCGTTCTCTCACGCTTTCTACCATACACAAAACATCCCAGTAATCCATGTACCTGAATTCATTACCTGCCAATTCACTAACGATCCTGTTGTATGTGGTTCCAGTTATTCAAGCAACATAATAAGGAACAAGATACAAAAGCATCTACACAAAATGGATGAATGATCCACAAAATGGAAAAGAGATCAATGCCACAAAATCAAATGCAAAAAACTTCACCCTCTAAACATTTATTCCCCTTCACATCAGTTAGTCATTCATTGACTTCACTCTACTCCGATCATTATGTCAAATATTGGAGACTAAATTGTATATGAAGCTAAAATAGAAAGACCATATTAATGGAAAAAAAAACTTGTCACGCGAAGTAAATATCCAACTAAAACCACTTATTCATTTCAGAAGAAACCTTTCTTTGAACCATGCAAAAGCTCTGTACAAACCATATCCGACCTATCACGATTTATGCGTGCCCGTATCTGGTTAAATACTTCAATAACTTATACGAAATTCAATTCGTTCAAAATCTCGGAACAATTACAAAGACACATTGGTTCCTTTCAACTGTACAGGGTTACAAAGACACATTGGTTCCTTTCAACTGTACAGGGTTACAAAGACTCATTGGTTCCTTTCAACTGTACAGGGTTACAAAAAATGCTTCAACAAATGCGACTCGTGCTTCAACCAAATTTAACATTCTAATATAACCCCGCTCATATCACAGATTCCCAGAAGATAATTAAAAATAGGTTCCCTATTCAAGCATTATTGAACTATCAGTTGGAGAATACAGGTGCTAGAATAGCTTCCTTATCCTTTAGTAGTTAGATTTAGAGTTAAGCTTAGACGGGTTAATGTTAGTCGTCAAAAAATTAAAGTTGTAAAAGTATCTGATCTATGTACTTTATTCCAATAAATTAAAAGAGAAAGTGAACAAATCCGTTACTTCATGGTGTATTTGCATTTCAATGTAAACGCCCGAGTTTCCCGGGAAGAAGTTCACAAGGCAATACAAGACATTACTTAACTCCTTTTACAATGTCTTTTCATCCAGATATTTGGTGTCACCTCAGAATATTTTGAGAGCATCAATTGCAAAGCTTAACTTTCAGCCTCTCATCACTTGAAGACTTCATCTAACTGGATTTTATAAGTACCAGAAGTCACAAACATCAATAATCTGACTGGCGCAACAACAGCTAATTTTATCCAGAAATCATTCAGTTAAAATTCTTGACTAGTTTTTAAACATCCGTTATGATTGTGCCGAAAAGCAACAGTTAAAGGAACTTTAAAACCGGAACACACTTCGTGTGAACGTTTACTTTTAAGTTTCCTTCTTAATTCAAACCATCTCAAGGTGGATTACAGGTATTATTACAAGTTTACTTTCAGTTCATTAATTTTATTTTCATCTCTTGTTAAAAATAATGCGTATTTCTATATTTATGTAAAGATTTAAATTACTTCATGACATCAAAACTTGAAAAGAAAGAACGTGCGATTCACAGCACGACAAATTGTCATTTAAAGTTTAATGTATATATTGTATTTGCAAGTTATACATTTGCCATCTTTTTCTATTCTTGTAAAAACCACCTTGCAGCGGCCGTAGCTGAGTAAATGCTAGTAGCTACATCTAACGAAAACTCCACTGTATGTTCTCGAGTTGTCCATGTCCAATGCACCACGACAGATTCCGTCCGGGCTTGGCTTTTGTTTATGCCCATATCGTCATTAAATTATGTTTAATAAAACCTGGGACCATTTTATAATGGGAAAGTAATCAACGGCCTTCATTAGCAGCGGTGACTAACGCAGTGCGGCGTTCGTATGTGATAACGTACGATGAGAGCAGCTTCGTCGCAAATTCTAATATCCCACGGTAATCTCTTCACTAGTACGCGAAATATTCTCCAATATCTTCAGTCGCACATACTTTAACATATTCAAAGAGTTACGGTAGACAAAAACAAACTCCGTAATTACAAAGTAGCTTCAGATTTAATGGCACCATAATTTTAACTATTGTGTACTGTGCATTAGCCGCTAGTGCGTCTCTGATAAATAATACTAAATAATTGAGTTTTTACATTATGGAATGGTAATTAAAACCATATCTGCTTATTTTTTAGCAAGTATCTAAAGTTAAAATTATAGACCGTTTTGATGATTATTGAACTAAAGTTATTAATTGCAGGAATCCGATTTGTCCTTTACATCAGAAGCCAAATTCATGTTACACTTTAATATTGTTAATGTTCACTTTATGATGTGATAAACATAACTTGTAAAATATACAATCAAATAATTGAACAACTAAACTTAACAAGAATTTCGGAAAAATACCTTAAAATACAAATTGGTCAAAATGTTCATAGAAATCAAGGTTGCTTCTTTCTAAAACCAATTCTCCGTCACAAAAACCACAAGTAAGAAAATCAGCCATGTCTTAAAAAAATAACCAATCATAATTACTTATTTTCTTTTTGCAGCTCAAACAAATGTAGACTATTCAAAAGAATATCCACGCACTACATTTTATTAACTTTAAAATGTTGCATGAAATACTATTTTTATCATAATTTCTGTTTACTTCTGACAGTTTTGTCACGCTAAACGAGCAATTGCTATATGTTCTTTTGAAGAACTTGGATTTCAATATTTATAAAGGTAACTCGTTTACAAGTCCCCCAAAGGGGCTAAACTTTCTAAATTTCATATCAAGTAGAACACTTATCTGAAGGTTATCTTTGTTCCCACCCTACGTCCTATCTATCACGACATTCCTTCCATTGCAGGTTTTCATCTACCATCCACAAAACGTATTTTTCTTTTCATAACTTAAATATTCATTGCAAGCGTAAGTCAAAATAATTTTTACAAACAAACTTGCGACATAAAAACTAAAAAAATACTCGAGAAAAATTCACGTGAATATATTCGTTCTTCTATATGGCAGAAAATGAAATGCCGAATTAGTAAATGTAATAAATGTAACTTCAATTTAACTTCTGTCCATAGCAGTTTTTAACCGTTTTTGGTGTACATTAATCACAAGTGATTCAACACAGTCACTGATGCGAATTACGATGTTAAAGTACCCACATTTCCATTTTCAATGACCAATAAGCGTAGATAAGACCATTCTCATGAAGAACTATAAAACGATTCGGTTCAGGGGGAGTATTAATTCAAAGAAACTTTTATGAAATAAACACTTCCATGTAGTTTATTACATCTGGTAATAACTCGTTCCTTCATTTCAACAAAAAACTTATTCTACTACCTTCCTTAAACTATCAAGTTCGGCTGAAATCTAGTATACGGTACAACCTAAGGAATTCGTTTAAACCGGCACTTCGCGCCGTTAACTAGGCAGTTAAAATTCTGGAGGCTTTCTTGAAAAGTGCTTTCTTATAAAAGTGAATTGGGAATTATGCGGTGGATAGACTCATGGATGTTTATAGGGAACGCGAGGGCCAAAGACCACAGCCACGCCGTGACTTGGATCCGGGCGACCGAAGCGAGAAAACATGCCTTTGAAAGTAAATTGGCGTTACAATGCGGCGGGGACAAGCATATAAAGGGCGAACTATGAAAATCTCATATTCGTAAGTTTTACTCATTTCTATTAGAGCACGTACAGTAATTAGTGCTTAAGCCCCGCCACCACGCTTCTCTAAGGGTGTACCGTATACTAGACTTTAACCTCAAGTTGCACTGAAAACTACGAAAGCAATATTTTTATAAATTAAATAAGAACACTTACGATCAAGTCCGTAGTTAACAGCACGTGTTACTCCAAACTTCCATGACCCTCCACCTGCGTCAATGCATCGTACGCCATCTGCATCTACATCGCATCCTACCTTTTCAGAGTTCGAGCCATGATCTAGAAATCAAAATTTTTTTTTATTTTCTATTTCATAGATTATGCTTCTTTACGATGTGCTATAAACTATTAAACTGCCCCACATATTGTAACATGTCAAGCACGTGCCCACGTGTCAAGCATTCACGTGCCCCTGCATTTTCTCAAAAACTGTTTTGTCAAGTCGTTCTGTTATTACTACATTTCATTCAAATTATTTTAGAAGACAGTGAATATTTTCTGGTATTTACTTTCTGAGATTATCTACCAACGCTTAGTTTGTTTAAAGTATAGAATTGTCGTATTTCAAACGTAACTATAAAAAAGTACAGTGAAATATAAATATAAAATATAAAAATAAAAATAAAATATAAAATATAAGGAACAAAAAAATTACAATGTTATTGCAAATAACTTACAATTGCTCACCATCACAGCCGCAACAAGATGTACAACTGCATCGATCCGTATGAGAGAACCTCTTCGGAACAGTCTTGCTTGTCAGCTGCAAATGAACAGAACTGCAGCGTTGCAAAAGACGCGAATCCTGAATACGTGCCTCCAACGGTCACATTCATTTCATTCGCATTTGAATCGTCACGTGAACTCTACGTCGTCGCGAATACGTCACAGTTTCAGAGGTTGCAATCTCAGATTTCTAGGAGATTCTGAGAAAACGATTTGTGACGTTCCCACAGCTCCTTCGTAAACTGCGAACATTTCATTGACTTACACTAAAAACTTCACGTTTACTTCTGATTGACATTGTTATTTTTGAAACCAGTTTTAATGTTCAATAACAAAATGTGGATAAACATTTAAATAGCACTTACAATCACAACTTTCTAAATAAATAAATAAATAGAGAGGCATATTCATTCGGATTACACATTTCATTTACATTGCAACGTTGCTGCAATTACTATACGTGATTGTGGTTTAAGGAAAAAAGGTTTAATAAGCATGGATTAATTTTCTTTAATAAGATTAAATTTCAAATTACTCAAACTCTGTCTTCTTGATATGTTTTTTTAAATTCTTGGAAGGTCCATTAATGTAAAACTTGTTTAATAAAGTTTGTTATACTGTCTAAAACACCAACAGACCTTCCAAAAAGCTTTAAAATGCATGTATTAAAGAGTTAAACGGTTAGGGCGCGAAAGAGCTAAGGATTCTAATTTTCACTAGGGAATTAAATATATTTACTTTCATGAACCTTATATTATTTATTACATTACTTTGTTTTTAAAAGATTCATTTCAAGACATTTTATTTTCTTATTTAATAAATGTTCGACAATAATTCCACAAACAATTTACTTTATTACCGCATTTTGCATTGCAGGAAACCAACGTTCAGAGATTATATTCACCAAAAATTATGTAAATGTATATCGTTTCATAAAACTCGATTTATAAAAAATCTGACCATTTACAACAGGCATAAGAATATTATCATTAGCTGCATGTTTCGTCACAGTATTCTAGTACGCTAACCTCTCTCCCCATAACATTTGGAATCCGAAAGGATCCGTAAATTTACCTTGTTTTTATTAGAGGAAGGAGAGAGAATATCTCATATCTCTAGATAGTAATTACTAGACCTCGAATTTTAGGACAAATACCAATTTACTTCCTTTGGGAGGTTGGTAAAAGTAATTGCAGATGTTTACGAATCATGAAAAAATAGATCTACTGAAAGCATCTAAGTGCCAAAAATGTTCTAAAAGAACGATTAATGTCTATTTTGATACCTTTTAACAGATTGAGAATGAATAGTGTGAAATAATGAATGAAATGAAAATATATAAAACAGACGGACGTCTGGCCATTAATCAATTTTTTCGCTATCAAGGGCCTACAAAGCAGGGATTCTGGCTACATCACGTGTTAGAGGATATTTTTTTGAATTCAGCCACTAGTTTTATTCACTATTTCGTTATCAGGGACCGGCAATTAATTTTTTCTGCCAAAAATCCGCCGTTTTTTCGCGCAGCATTATATACAATATTACGTATATTTCTCCGTATATACGTACGTATACGGGGAAGTAAAAGTAGACTGCTTTACTATTTCAGCTCCACTTCTGCGGAACTTGGCTCCGTATTAATAGCTTTTAAAGTTGAAAACCATTTTAACAGCAACATTATTGTCCATCGACACATCTATTGAAGCAATTCATAATATCAGCAATGGTAGTTCGAGTGCAGCAGTGATAGATAACATTCATGATCTGTACTATGGCATACAATCTAATAGGTCTGTAGTAATGGCATGGCTCTCAAATTACGAGATGTCTGTAAATGTCATAATAAGCCTCGTACGGCGTACCGTGTACCCTACCTTAACCGGAATAAGAACTTGTCATTGTAACTGGTCACCTTCTAATCCGACCCCCCTCCCACCTGTAAACCTGCAATACCTCTCTCAACACCAATCATTTGTTGTATCATTGTACTCTATTACAGCACAACAGACACAAGCGCAATATACAGGTGTCCCATTTAACTTGACAGCTTGAAATAACTCAAAAAATACGCGATGTACAAAAAATTGAGCCCGGATAAATCGTAACAGTTTTAAAGGGGGAATCATTCTATGCTAAAATCAGACCCCCCTACAGCCAGCGGGCAACATTGAAATCTTAAATAGAAATCTCCATTTTTTATTTCAGATTCGGATTCTACGGACAAAACTACATAACACTTGTCTGACACTTTTTTTCAGATTTGTGATGGGTGGTGCTGTAATCGCAAAAAATTGATTTCCGACTGTAACTTTAGTAGTTTTCAGCGTGGTCGATTATTTCTGAGTGGTTAATAAAAATCAGTATTCTCTACGGAAGTCAATAAACTACTTTTAGCGTAACCCAGGAACGACGTGGACCTAGTAGTTTTCTGTTCCCTTCGCGGTACTTGTTTTCAGTGAGTCCCCTTGCCTCTCACTATCGAAGTGCTGATTTTAGATGATTCTACAAATACCTCAGCATTTATTTAAAGTAAGTGCTCAAAATGATGACCCTGAACCTTATCTTCATGCAAACTCTGCAAAATCCCCATCCATCCCACTCGAATAAAAAATAAATATCCATTCCACATATTTTGTAAATTGTTTTCAGATCAGGAATAGTTCTTATGAGGTGGCATTATAGTTTCCTCAACCTCTGTAGTAGTAGTATTAAGTTAGGATAAGTTTAGTGAAGTTATAAGTCATCAATACATATGTAAAGTTATTAAAAACTGAACTATGTACAAAACAATCAAATAAATAAATAAATTAAAAAAAAAATGTGCTGGGCAACCATCATGTTGAAACCACAAGTTTTGTCGAACTTCCAAACTTACGTCTTTGAGCATTCTCGGTAGGTCTTTATCAAGAAGGTTTCGGTACTAGTCGCCATTTAGAATACCGTCAAAGTATGGTCCGATACGTTTATCGCCAGTTATTCCACACCAAACGTTAACCGACCAAGGTCGCTGGTGATTAACTTGACGAATCCAGTGTGGGCGTTCTACACTCCAAAAATGCATGTTATGGCGGTTAACTTAACCGTGATTTGTAAATGTCGATACATCAGAGAATAAAACTTGAGTAAAAAAGTTCGGATTCGTTTGTAATCTCTGAACTGCCCATTGACAAAACTGTAGTCGGTTTTGAAAGTCATTGTCAGTTAATTCCTGATGCAAGGATACATGATAAGGATGAAATTTATATATCTTCAGTATCCTCCAAACACTCATAAGAGGAATCCCTGATTGCTGAGATATTTCTCGAACACTCGCATGTGGATTAGGAGCTACTGCAGCCACTACTGTTTTTTGATTATTTTCTCCAGTAGCAGACACTCTACATGCTCTTTTCTTCGGTTGTACACTTCCGTCAGTAGAAAATTGTTGAACAATTCTAACGAAAGAAGAACGCGATCAGGAAAACGTTTAGCAAAGAAATTAACAGCAGCGTCGAAATTTCTCCCAGCTTCGCCGTAAATGAAAATCATTTCAATTTTTTCTTGCACATTTACATAAACCGTGATGTAACAAGGAAGAATGTTAGTTCAGAAAGGTAAATGTTTAATAAATGTCGGATCGCCTATGAAGTACTGTAAGCACAGACCATGGAGAGACGCTACCAACTAATTGACGGGTGTGCCCTGAGGCCACACTCAAAACCACTCCAATTACAGTCGGAAATCTTCGGAAATATAATTTTTGCGATTACAGCGCCACCGATCACAAACCAGAAAAATGTTTCAGAAAAAACTCATGCATTTTTGTATGTAAAATCCGAATCTGAAATAGAAAATGGGGGTTCTTACTTAAGATTTCAATGATGCCCACAGCCCCACCCTCTGGGGGCAGAGGCGGTGCTGATTTCAGCATAAAATGATTTCCAATTTAAAACTGATAAGATTTGGTCTCAGCTCAATTTTTCGTACATCGTGCATTTTTTAAGTTATTTTCAGTTGTCAAGTTAAATGGGACACCTGTAGATGAACATGAGCGTGAACTAATACTAACATATGATGTTTATCAAAAAAGCTACTACAAGTCTGTAAATAGAGTAATATCGTAAATTCAAGTTAACTCTTCTATATGTATTTCAAAACCCGTAACTTTGTATTTAACAATGTATAATTTATACTATATATAGTCGATAATAAACATAGATATTATTGCGATTTTAAATAAATTTGTAAAAAAATGCTTGTAGTAACTATCATTTATGTAAAAGTACTTGACTTTCCTGAATTTTAAAAAGGACACAATTTAATCCTTTTGTGATCACATTTAGATGACAGAAACATATATTTTTATGACTTATGTTTGTTAAATACCTGGTTTAACAATTTTGTAACCTCTTTTAAGGGCATAAAATATCACGTTTCATCTCTAATAGTGCTTAATTTAATAATTATCTTATCTATTTTAAGTGTCTTAATCACCACTTTGTTGCGTTTAAAATTCAAAAGTCTAGTGATTAGTATCGATCGGAAGTTTAGGCACTAAAATCTTATGTTTTAAGCACCGGAAAAGCAGCAAAAAGTTCGACGTTGCGGACGTATCTGACGGAGCTGACGAAGTAAACGGAGAGGACCGAGCTGACGGAGTGGACGGAGCTAAAAGTGGGCGCACCGGACAGAGCTGACAGAGCGGACAGAGCTGACAGACCGGAAGGATCGAAAGAGCTGTTGGAGCGGACGGATCTAACGCTGCTGACAGAGCGAACTGTGCTGACGGAGCTAACGCATCTGACGGAGTGGACGGAGCAGACAGAGCGGAAGGATCGAACGGAGCTGTTGGAGCGGACGGATCTAACGCTACTGACAGAGTGAACTGGGCTCACGCAGCGGATGGAACTAACGCAGCTGACGGACCGGACGGAGCTGACCGGACGGAGCTGACCGGACGGAGCTGACAGGTCTGAGTAAGGAAAAAATTGAAAGAAACTTAATTTCGTAGTTTCTTTATGAAATGACATATGTAAGTACAACTATCGACGCGAAATTCATTGGTGCAAAGCAGACGTCATTCGACCATTAGTTTCAAAATTAAACGAGTGAAATCAATTGAAGTTCAAATCCCGAATTTAGAAGAAAATTGGAAAAAAAAATTTCGTAGCTTTTTTCTGAAATATCGTATGTAAATACAAATATCGACAAAAAATTCAATGGTGCAAAGCTGACGTCAATCCCACTATTAGTTTCGAAATTAAACGAGTGAAATCAAAGAAAGCAAAAATCCCGAAATTGGTGAAAAAAATGGAAAAAAAATTATTTTCGTAGTTTCTTTCTGGAATCACGTATATAAGTACAACTCTCGACAAGAAAATCAATAGTGCAAAGCAGACGATATTCGACTTTTAGCTTCAAAACTAAAACGAGTAATAAAACGAAGCCCAAATCCCAAAATTGGGCGAAAAATTGGATAAAAAATATTTTTCGAAGTTTCTTTCTGAAATTACGTATGTAAGTACATCTCACGACGAGAAATTAAATGGTCAAAGCAGACGTCATTCCCACTATTAGTTTCGAAATTAAACGATTGAAATGAAATAAAGCCCAAATCCCGAAATAAGGGGGGGGGGAAGTTTTGAAAAAACTAAATTTCGTAGTATCTATCTGAAATCAAGTATGTAAGTACAACTCTCGACGCGAAATTCAATGGTGCAAACCCAACGTCAATCCAACTATTAGTTTTGAATTTATACGCATGAAAACAAATGAAGACCAAATGAATAAATTGGTACAAAATATGGGAAAAAATTTAATTTCGTAGAATCTATCTGAAATCTCGTATATTAGTACAACTCTCGACGCGAAATTCAATGGTGCGAACCCAACGTCAATCCGACTTTTAGTTTCAAAATTCAACCCTTGGAAACAAATGAAGCCCAAATCCCGAAATATGTAAAACAATGGGAATAAAACCTAATTTCGTACTATATATCTGAAATCACGAACGGAAGTAAAACTCTCGACGAGAAATTCAATGGTGCAATCCAAACGTCAATCCGACTACTAGTTTAAAAATTAAACGCTTGAAAACAAATGAAACCCAAATCCCGAAATTGGAGGGGAAAATGGGAAAATGCTAATTTCGAAATATCTATCTGAAATCACGTATATAAGTACCCCTCTCGACGCGAAATTCAATGGTGTAAACCAAACGAATATCCGACTTTTTGTTTCGAAATTATACGCTTGAAAACAAATGATGACGAATTCCCAAAATTGGGGTAAAAAATGGGAAAAAAACTGAACTTCGTGGTATTTATCTGAAATCACGTATATAAGTACAACTCTCGACGAGAAATTCAATGGTGCAAACACAACGTCAATCCGACTATTAGTTTGTAAATTAACCGCTTGAAAACAAATTAATCCCAAATAGTGAAATTGACACAAAATATGGAAAAATAATAATTTCGTAGAATCTATCTGAAATCACGTATGTACGTACAACTCTCGACGAGAAATTCAATGGTGCAAACTAAACGTCAAACCCACCAATACTTTCGAAATTACACGCTTTAAATGAAATGTAGCCCAAATCCCGACATTGAGGCAAAAAATGGTAGAAACTTAATTTCGTAGTATCTATTTAAAAATCACGTATTTAAGTACAACTCTCGACGAGAAGTTCTGTGGTGCAACCAAAACGTGAATCCGATTATTAGTTTCCAAATTAGTATTATTAGCCAAAAATAGAAAAAAAACCTAAATTCACAGTATCTATCTGAAATCACGAAATTGGGGCAAAATTTGGAAAAAACCAAATTTCGTAATATCTTTCTGAAATCACGTGTGTATTTACAACTCTCGACAAGAAATTCAATGGTACAAACCAAACGTCAATCCGTCTATTAGTTTCGCAATTATACGCCTGAAATCAAATGAAGCCCATATCACGGATATGGGGCAAAAATTGGGAAAAAAATTAACTTCGTAGTATCTTTCTGAAATCACGTATGTAAGTACAACTCTCGACGAGAAATTAAACCGTGCAAACCGAACGTCAAACCCACTAAAGTTTCAAAATTAAACGCTTGAAAAAAAAAAAATAAGCCCAAGTCCCGAAAATAGGGCAAAAAATGGAAAAAATTTAATTTCATAGTATCTATCTGAAATCACGTATATAGAAACAACTCTCGACGAGTAATTCAATGGTGCAAACAAAACGTCAATCCGACTATTAGTTTCCAAATTAAAAGCTTGTAAACAAATCACGCCCAAATCCCGAAATTGAGACAAAAAAAGAAAAAAATAATAATTTCGTAATGTCTACCTGAAATCACGTATATAAGTACAACAATCGTATCGAGAAATTCAATGGTGCAAACAAAACGTCAATCCGACTATTAGTTTCAAAATTAAACGCTTGAAACAAATGAAGCCCAAATCCGTAATTTGGGGCGAAAAATGGGAAAAAACCTCATTACGTAGTATCTATCTGAAAGCACGAAATTGGGGCAAAATTTGGAAAAAACCTAATTTCGTAATTTCTTTCTGAAATCACGTGTGAATTTACAACTCTCGACGAGAAATTTAATGGTACAAACCAAACGTCAAACCGACCAATTGTTTTGAAATTATAGCATGAAATTAAATGAAGCCAAAATCCCGAAATTGGGGCAAAAAAAAGAAAAAACCTAATTTCGTAGTACCTTTTTGAAATCACGTATTTAAGTACAACTCTCGACGAGAAATTCTATGGTGCAAACAAAACATCAAACCGACCAATAGTTTCGAAATTATACGCTCGAAATCAAATGAAGCCCAAATCCCGAAATTGAGGCAAAAAATTGAAAAAAAACAACTTCATTTCGTAATTTCATTCTGAAATCACGTGTACAACTCTCGACCAGGAATTCAATGGTACAAACCAAACGTCAATCCGACTATTAGTTTTAAAATTAAACGCTTAATAACAAATGAAGCCCAAATCACGAAATTGGGGCAAAAAATGAAAAAATACCTAATTTAGTAATTTCATTCTGAAATCACGTGTGTAAGTACAACTCAAGTCTGAAATAGTTCTTATTAGGTGCAATTATGGTTTCCTTAACCTCTGTAGTATTATTAAATTACGATAAGTTAAGTTATAAGTCAACAATATCTATGTAAAGTTATTAATACTGAACTATGTACAATACAATCAAGAAAATAAATAAATTTAACAAAATGTGCTGGGTAACTATCATGTTGAAACTTCATGTTTGATCTCACTTCCAAACTTACGTCTTCGAGCTTTCTCGGTAGTTCTTTATCAAGGTTTCGGTACTATTCACCATTTATATATCCGTCAAAGTATGGTCCGAAAAGTTAATCGCCAATTATTCGACATAAAACTTTAACCGATGAAGGTCGCTCATGACATACTTGACGAATCCAGTGTGGGCTTTCCACACTCCAAAAATGCATGATATGGCAGTTAACTTTACCGTGGTTTGGAAATATCTATTCATCGGAGAATAATATTTTAGTAAAAAAAGTTCCGATTCGTTTGTATTCTCTGAACTGCCCATTGGCAAAATAGTAGTCTATTTTGAAAGTCATTGTGAGTAAAATCCTGCTGCAAGGAAACATGAAACGGATGGAATGTATCTTCAGTACCCTACAAACACTCATAAGAGGAAACCCAGATTGTGAAGATATTTCTCAAACACTCGCATGTGGATTATGAGCTACTGCAGCCAGTCCTGATATTTGATTACTTTCTCCAGTAGCAGAAACTGTACGTGTTCTTTTCTTCGGTTGTACACTTCCGGCAGTGGTGAATTGGACAATTCTAACGAATGAAGAACGCGACCGTACTCTGCCAGGAAAACATTTAACATACAAATTAACAGCACCGTCGATATTTCTCCCAGTTTCGCTGTATATGAAAATTATTTCAATTTTTTCTTACACATTCACATAGTCCATGATGCAAGAATGAGGAATGTTAGTTACGTTAGAAAAGGTAAATGTTTAATAAATATCGGATCGCCTCTGAAGTACAGTAGGCACGGACCATGGAGAGACGCTAAGAAAATAATTGACGGGTGTGCCCTGCGGCCACACTCAAAAAAATTCCAATTACAGTCGGAAATATCGGAAATTTATTTTTTGCGATTACAGCGCCACCTATCACAAATCAGAAAAAAATTTCAGACAAAACTTACGTATTTTTGACTGGAGAATCCGAATCTGAAATAAAATATGGAGATTTCTATTTAAGATTTCAATGTTGCCCACCTCCCCACCCGTGAAGGCACAGGCGGTGCTGATTTTAGCATAGAATGATTCCCCAACAATTAAGATTTGGCCTGGGCCCAAGTTTTCGTACATCGCATATTTTTTAAGTTATTTTAAGTTCTCAAGTTAACTGGGACACCTGTAGATGAACAAGAACAAGAACTAATACTTAGATATGGTGAGTATCAAAAAAGGTACTACAAGTCTGAAAATGGAGTAATATCGTAAATGCATTTAACTCTTCTAAATGTATTTCAAAACTGTACAATTGTAACTTTGTATATATCAATGTATAATTTATACTACATGTAGTCGACAATAACCATAGATATTGCTGCGACATTAAATAAATTTGTTAAAAAACACTTGTAGTCACTATCATTTATGTAAAAGTATTTGACTTTCCTAAATATTAAAAAGGGCCCAATTTTATCCCTTTGTGATCACTATTAGATGTCAGAAACATACCTTTTCATAACTAATGTTTGTTAAATGCCTGCATTAAAATTTTGTAACCTTTTTTAAGTGCATAAAACGTCACGTTTCATCCCTAATAGGGCTTAATTTAAAAATTATGTTACCTATATTATGTGACTCAATCATCACGTTTTTGCGTCTAAAATTCCTAAGTCTAGTGATTAGTAGAGATGTTTCGGCACTAAAATCTTATTTTTTAGGCGCCTGAAAAGGCGCTAAAATGTTCAACAGTGCGGACAAATCTGACGGACCGGACGGAGCTGACGAAGTGGGCAAGCGGACAGGTCTGACGGAGCGGACGGAGCAGACAGAACGGAAAGATCGAACGGAGCTGTTGGAGTGCGCGAACGGATCTAACGCTGCTGACAGAGTGAACTGTGCTGACGGAGCTAACGCAACTGACGGAGCGGAAGAGCAGACAGAGCGGAGGGATCGAACGGAGCTGTCGCAGCGGATGGATTTAACGCTGCTGACAGAGTGAACTGGGCTGACGGAGCAGACGAGACTAACGCATCTGACGGAACGGACGGAGCTGACAAGGTGGGCAAGCGGACAGGTCTGACGAAGCGGACGGACCTGACAGAGCGGAAGGATCGACCGGAGCTGTTGGAGCGGACAGCTAACGCTGCTGACAGTGAACTGTGCTGACGGAGAGGACGTAGGTGATGGAGCAGTCAGAGGTGACGGAGCTGACGGAACTGACGATGCTGACCGATCTGACGGAACGGACGAAGAGGATGTAGCGGTCAGATCTGACGGAGCGAACGGGTCTGACGGAGATGTCGGAGCGAACGAAGCTGACGGAGCGGTCAGATCCGACCGTCCGACTACCACCTGCATTACACAAAACAGTTTGTAATTCACAGTCGTTCAGAACATGGTACGTAGGTTACCCTACATATCAAGCCACATTCTAAAAACAAGTTTGTAATGAATCACTCACGGCAAATTTCACAAATGGTGTGATCTATATCAAGAGGCAAATCACTGCATGACTGCGCAAAGCTTGAAGTGCACAAAGAAATTAACTGTAGTACTCGTAATTACCGTGACACGGCATGAATACATGAAGGCCACGAGACGAAATGACTTAGTGCGCCAGCCGAGACCCAACATTCCGTTGTGAGACGCGACAAAAGTTCACGATACTGCGATCTCACCAACCATTAGCATTTGAGTATTTTGATAGCGTGTCTTTTTAGATAATACAAGATATAGAATATATATTAAGGTTTTAATAAATAGTAAGCTGTGCCAACATTGCAATCAAGAAGCAGGATTTACGATACGTAATGCATTTAAAACTATACCTTAAAATAAAGGCTGGGGCTTCTTCTAACATAGTTCTTTCATTTAGGTCATAGACATTTTTTAAAAAATTTTAGTCGTTTTCTTGCATTATTGTGTGCAATATTAAAAAATAACAAAAAAACCTTTGCCAAAAACGGCTCCAATTTTTTTCTTTAAACATTTGGTAGTGATACACATAAATGTACTCTACATGATGACATAAACGCATTTTGCCCTATTCCTTTATTTTTCCAAACATTACAAATTTTTGACCTGACTATCACGTCGTTAACATTTATATTTGGCGGCAATTTGTTCAAATCAACTTTAAATTTTGCATTTACAGAAACGCTAAACGCCATTTCGTAAAAACTGTTCCAAATTAGGAACGAAAATTATCATATAGAAGGTTAGACTCTTCTTTAATATTTTTAAAATAATTTTTCATATCCACCATTAGGAAACCAGAAAATTAAACAAATTGTGAAAAATATTGTTTAGGCGCCAATACATGGTAGCTGGGAGGGGGGCGGGGCACGACCCAAAAGGTAATCTCGGCCAAATAAATTTAAAAACTAACCAGTTTCATAAAGTCTGTGGCCTTTTGTAGCACTACTAGTTACATTCCCGTATACATACATATTTACTTAGTAATATACGGAGTAACATATGAAGTAAAGATATGAATATAATATATGAATTTAATATAGAAAGGCTATGGCAAATCGATTTCAAGAATTCAAAGCAAATACGCGTTATGGGTTTTTTGATGCCGAAAAAGGTTTTTTCAAAATGTCTCACATTGTGTCTATCCTTCCATTTGTCCGTCCGTCAGTCTATCCGTCCACCTGTCAGTCCGTCTGACTGTCTGCCCGTCTATCCGTCCGTCTGTCCGTCCATGTGTCCGTCCGTCCGTCTGTCGTTACATCTGTCGATCCGTTTGCCATTGTGAAACTATTTTTGTGATAATGCAGGAAGAATTTATTTACACTTACTTTGTGTTGCACCTTCCTGCAAAGTTTCAACAGAACCAAAACAGAAAGATTTGTAAATGTCCACCCACTTCTTACACTAACTACCCACGTAGCTTGTCTACCCCTTTCCGTCGAGCGCCGACTCTAGCTGTTGTTTTCGCCCGATGGAGAGCTCAAGCAATGGACGCCCGTGATGCTCACGAGGATTTTCATTCGCCCAATAACTGATAATCTGCTTCTAAGAACAGGTAGACATGGGATTCGCCAGACGTCCATATTTTGTTAAATAACCTGTTGTGAATGAAATTACGTAAAACGTATTCATTAAAACCCCTACGGTTTCTGTAACTTTCATGGGTGGAACTTTAATTTGAGCAGTATTCATTTGTATGCTTCGTCACCAAACCGCTAGCGCATATAGTTGTTTGCAAAGACACCTCTTGAAGGCACGTCTAGCAGTTCTAATGTGCTCAGAGATACGTACCATACGAACACATTCTATAGGCTTTATTAACAAGGCTTAACTTGACACTTCAAAGTTACCACGTTGCAAATTGCGTCAGGAAATAAATCACGATCATGACGATTCCTAGCTGGTAATCCTGTCCATAGAACTCCTACGTAGCAACAAATCTCGCGCGCTGAACGTAAAACACTCTCTTCGTGACATCACCACCCACAAAACACCAAAACTCCATATTCACAAAATGGTGCACACAACACCAACGCATCACATCTGAAGAACGGTCACAACTACACAGCTGTCTACTCTAACAGCCAAAATTTCCGCTCAGCTTAATATAACATTTAATTTCATATCCTATTTTCTCCAACGTTTTTGCAAGAGTATTTTAAACCATAATGTAAATGGTTCCTCGACAAAAACACCAATCATATCGGCAGTTAATATTTACATCTTATGTGAATTAAGACACCAAAACATTAATACTCTAAAAACAGATTAAAACCTTGAAACAGCGTAAAGAATGTCATAATTGACAAATGAAAAGATCATTCAAAACAACCACAGGAATTTGTAAAAAGGATTTTAATCTTAATTTACAATTAATCATCTATAAATTAAATTAAGTATGAACAAGTAACACAACGCATATACACAAAAAAATTTATTTAATTTTTACAAAATGCAGATACATTCACCACCCATGCAGATGGGGTTTCACAACCTTAAAGCCGGTGCTGTAGATTACCTGTTACATGAGCATATGATAAAATGGTATCCTAGGGCAAAGAGTGTGCACCCACAGGACGACAGCGTTGCTGAGAAGTATTGCTTGTTTTAAACCTTATGGTGATTGGTTTCACAGCACAAAAGCCGTGACTACCACAGGTCGTACGGATGGGCTCTCGCCCACTTATCACCAGCGTTGCCGAGAACTATTGCAGGATCGGTGATCTTATGTTGAATGGTTTCGTAGAGCATGGGCAGATTCACCCACAGGTAGTGCCGATGGGCAACAGCTCCCTTATCCCCCGTGTCGAGGAGAATTACTTTTTGATCGGTGATC
>BOPP01000032.1:7396176-7419385 GCA_017312745.1 Gryllus bimaculatus
CACCACGAGCGATTGAGAATTTTGAACGAATTCTGTGGAGGGGAGCTGACCTCATTGTATCCCAATATCGGCGCATGCTCGTTGAAATTTGTTTCTGAAAAATCTAATTTTGCGTTTATCTGGGAAACCTTTGGAAAACACAATGCTCAAGGGATCCGGTAAAATGAAACTAATTGAATTGGGCGGCCTTTTCCGAGAAGGTGACGACACAAGGCAAAGCCTTTTTTTTTTGAACGTCCCCATAATAAAATTCTTTGAAAAAACAATCTTTTCGCGGCTTAAATGTTTTTTTTGGGGCGAGCTTGACTGCCCAAAAAGATTAAACTAATGTTTTTTTCCTTTTCCTAATTTTTTAAGTATTTGCCCAAAGCCTCGGAAGCAAAATACGGGGCGAATATGGGAACAGTTTTCTCGAAAGCAAAATTTTTGAACGTCAAAGGTGAATTGATCCAAGTCCAAGTTAACACGAACATGGTCCCGTCAAAAAATACAAAGAGTTTTGGAGTACGGTGAAATTTTTCGCAACCGGGTTTCAGCTAGTTTTTCAATCTCTTGAGTATCGTGAACTCTGTTTTGTAAAATATTTCATTGCTTGGAGTGTTTTCCCCCTATACAGTATTTGAGTAAAACAAATGCGCGTGTTCCGTCCGTTGGGTAGACAGTAGGACATAACAAAAACAGCAAACAAACTTCTACGTCTAACGAAATAAACCTGTCAAAGCCTGGGTCGGATCTAATCAACCAGTGGAGTGTGTAAATCATTGGATTTTTATTAAATAGAAAATTTTTTGTTTATTATACTTGTCTCGTTTATTTTTGGTAGTGTAAATAAGAATGCTATACAAAATATTTTTTAATTACAACAGTTCTAATATAAATAAAAAATTTAACTTAGTTTGGCAAATAAAAGAAAGGTAACAGACGAAACTCCAGGCCTTTTAGGGGGGGTCGTGGTACCTCCAATAGTCCGAGAGTTTTTCGTGGCTTCCATGCTCTCCTCCTGTAACAGTCTTTGTATAGTGCTCACTGGCGTGCGATGCTCGCCTTCGATAAAGGGAGAAGAGCCTTGTTGAGTAATTGGAGTCCAACGCAGACAGGAACGGGAGAAGTTTGCAACGGAGTGGTGGGCGGAGCGCTGCTGCTCCTGTCTGTTTCTCGTAGATAATGGCAATATTACGCGCAAAGAGCGTTCGCATTTTTCTATACAAATTAAAATAATTTTTTCTGTAGTTGTTCACGTTATGAAACAAGGGTAACTATACTAAAGGGAAAAAGGGTAGGAGAGGTAATAGATACGTACGCCGCTGAGGAGTGTGGAAGAAAGCTCGTTCATTTGCAGGTGATGTCAACAATTTTTGATTAAATAATTGAATTTTTCCTATTTTTCCTTGCATTTCTTTGTATGTTAAGTAAAGAAGTATAGATAATGCTGAAAAAATGGGTCGAGATTTTCAAGAAAATGCAAATGACACTGTAACTTGACGACGAACTGCTCTCATCAATAGATGCTGAATTTGATGCCAATAAATTAAAGGAAATTAGAAAATGAATTATAAATGTACATTGAACAAAAGTTCATTGTTCAAAACCGGACAAACGTGTTATTTGTAAGAATTTACCCCACAAGGTGAGGGGAAGGAGTGTAAATAATAGAACGAAGGACGACAATATCATATATTGTCGGTCAAGCGAGAGGTGCCCGCCTGCGGGTGATGGGTTTGGTGAGACGAGGGAGTTCAGGGGACGGCGGCCTGGGGTCACAATGGCATCAAGTTTCTTGATCCGAAAAGCAGGAGCCCAGGTATTTTACATCTTCTTTTGGTCTATTTTTCATAATTTATTTTTGACAAATTTTGAGCAGTTTACATTGGCTTTAGTGTGTTAAATAGACGCAGGACTGTGTCAAATAATTTGTAAGATAGAGCATGATTTTTTTATACATACTTAAACTGTTTCAATATATTTTTCAATAACACTTATTTTAAAAATTATCGTATCGCTAAAGTTAAGTTTGTTTTACTGTTAGATCTTTCAGTAAGAAATCTACTTCAAATTTAACTATTGCATCAATTAAACACACAGAAAAAGAGTCCTATAACCGGTCCCAAAACGGCCAGCAACCTATACTCCTGCAATTTTAAGATTCCTCTATTCATTCGGCTTTGCTCCATCTACTGATTTGTGCCTTTCGACGGCTATCCGTTTTGCTATAATCCAAATTAGAGTAAATGGTTAGTGTTCAGAATGTCAGATCAAACATACGTAGGCCGTTTAATCGAAAGTCACTCGCTTTCTATGCAGCCGACACACGTGATTGCCACTATTTGAAACTGGAATGGCTTGTTTTATTCATATAGTTAACTTTTCCCATTAAGATTTTCAAATAATGGGGCGGCCTTCCGGTTGAGTCCCGCGTTGTCAGGATTTTCGTCTCTGGTCACTATCTGGAGTGAGAAGTCCTGGCGGCCGACTGTTTCCGAATCGGTAGATTTCCGTGGTTTCTCCGATCAACACCAAGCGAAATAGCCGAATGCGCCTTACCAAGCCGGTCCACGGACCGCGTGCCGATCTTTTCCGTCCTATACTCTATCCTATCATTTCTAACACCACACAGCACACACACTTACATGCCCTTGCATTACTACACGCGTACAGGAAAGACCAAGACGGAAACAGAAGCTTGGCGCGGCTTAAGGCGCTGCCCTCACTGGTGGGAAATATTTGGTGGGGGGGAAATCTCACAAAAGCCGAAACGGTTAAGGTGCGGCAACAAATCTCGCCTCCCAGCAAAGGGGTGATCACCAATCTACCCGTGACAAAACTTGGCACTACAGTTTACGGAACTAATGCCATTGAGCAGTTGACACGCCCGGAATCACTAATCAATCACATCAAACGTCGACGAGAAGGAACACAGTCCTACGTCACTGGAAAGCTTGCCCACATGATTGGCGAAATTGGACAGAGAGCGCTGCGCTCTCAACTTTGCTCTGGTGAATCACGATTGATCAATATATTCTATTGAATAGTATCTTCTATCGTATGAACTTAAGTGAATCGTCTCGAATATTTTTTTTATCGAAACAATGTCGCTATATTAAAGAATTCATATTGACGGTCTGTGTTTATTTGAACATTGTCGTTTGTTGCCGGGTGATTGGGGCGGTGGCGGTTGAGTTTGGCCTTTGACACTGCCGTCGAGGGGGCAAAGACATTTCTTTCTTACGGCAAAAAGTGAAGATCTATTCAGGTAAGATTCCGTCTTTGTTAGATGTTTTCTGATTTTTTTTTAATATTATACGTATCCAAGTTGTTTCCATACTTTCATGTATAGTATAATTTACGAAGTTTGCTTACTGCATACGCTTATTAAAATAAAGTTTTGTATTTGGTTTATTAAATATTATTTTAATATGTTACAAAAATATTTGTTGAGAAGGCAAAACAGATATTTCAAATTACGGATTTGCCTTGAGGAATGAAAGCTTCTTTCATTTGTTACTGTTAGCATGTTCCGCAAATTGATAGGTCTCTAGCAAATGTAGTAGGAAATTCGAAATTTTCGAAAGTTGAAAAATCAATTCATTCAAAGATGTTTGGAAAATTGACTTCTGCAAATGTAGTTCAATAAGGCCAATCTAGTTTTTTAACAGTAGATTTAATTACTTTATTTCACTCTTTAATTTCTCTTAGGAAATTGTGTAGCGATATTTTCTTTGCGAAAAACTTGAAAGAACGTTCATATGTAATATTTATTCTTCAATACTTTGTTCAAAATTTCTTCGTCTGTTATGGCCAGTTGATTGCTGTACGCCCAATTCACGTAGCGTGGTTGTCATGAAAAACATACATTTTTTCTGGCTGAATAAAATTAAAATTTAGAAATTTAATCTAAGAAAGAAGGTAACAGTGATAAAGTAAATTGTTATAGTTTTAAACGTTTTAATATCTATATTGGCACATTACCATGAGCGCATTAAATGAAGAAAATCCACTCAGGTCTCCACCCAATGTGAGAGGGTATCTTACGGGTTATGTTAGAAAACGCAGAATCACCGGAAAAATACAAGGAGCAATGAAACAAATTTCGATTCTGAGTCCAAAATGCCAAATATTTGATGGTGTATTTCCGTTTCTCTAATTTTCTATTACAAGGAATCGTCCGAATTTCTCCACTTACAATCAAAACAGTGAGTGGAAACAGACCACATTCATCAAATCTTTTCTATTTACATGCGTGCGTTATCTAACAGCAACTTTTCTTGATCTTCTTGGTAATGGTAATGAGTTGTCTGTTTGTGATCTTAGTATTTTCTACAAGTATTTTGTAAAGAATGTGTTGTCAATAACTAATTTATTATAGAGTTATACGGGTGATTTTATTTGTGGTTATTGAACAGTGTGAGCTGGCTACACATTTTAGAAAACCGCTTTATATCATTTTTATTCAGCACTATTTCATTGCCACAGTCAATAGTTTATATTTTTTTATAAAATATATTTCATCTTCAATAGTAACCTGTTGCGAAAATTGCAGTGGGTTTACATGGGGACAGGTTTAGGTCCATAGAATAAAGATACCTCCTTCGATGTACTGGCGTCACAGACATAGGTGTATGGGCTGAGTTATATTTTTTTTGAAAATTATTAATTTCTTAGTTCTCTTTATTATATAGAACTATTCTTATTTCTGTTTTATAAAATTACAAAATGACATTTATTAGCACATTTGAACATTAGTGAAGGTGAAGGATGTATGAAATACTAGTTATATTAAACCATTTTTTTTCATTTTTATAATGTTCTATAAAAGTTAAGGGCTGAGCGCAAAAGTGGTTTAATTCCGTCACAAATAAAAAAAATTATTGACAGTAATTTGTTATGTAAAAATATGAACCATCTCTCTAACGCGGAAACGTATATTTTGTATCAAAAAGTCTTTGTCGAAAGGTTCATAGTGGAATGGATCACCCCTGCCGAATGCACTAACTGAGGACGCTTTTCAAAAAACTACGTTCTATTAATCCTAACGATTAAGAATAGATTTATTTCATGGAGAGCGTACAAAATATTTTTACTGCCCGATTGAATTGTCAATAGTTAAAGATAGAAGAAAAAAGACTTCCGGCGGCCCATCACACTAAATTGCCGTTAATGAGACTAATTTGACAATTAATTTTTTGTTTACGTAATGCTGCTTTCATGTAATTGTGAATATAAAAATGTGTTTGTAATACGAAAAGTGTTAAGAACAGCAAATAGGCATAGTGTAAAAATCTTGTTCCAGTACAGGGTGAAAAGTTGGCTTTCATGTTTCTCAAATAAAATTGATTTTACACAAAATGAAATTACACATAATTTTCCAGTTTTACACATACAATGAAAACAACACAAAACAAAATGATAAACGAAAAAGAATGCAACACCTAATTTTACAATGTTACAGAAAAAATCTACACAACACATAATTACACAATTTTTTCAAAAAAAATTAATCTCTTTGCCTGAAACCTTTCAGTAAATGTCTTACACTTGTCTTAGTTCTCTCGCTTGATCTTTACTCTGAACCGATTTTTATATTAAGTATATTACAAAAACAAAGCAATAACAAACTCGAAACCCAAAAATTACAATCACTTTCTCTTAGTCAGGTCTTCTGTAGATGCCTGCACTTGTCTCTGCCTCCTTTGACATATTTCCAAGCTCGCTCTTAAACTTCTGGACGTTAATGTAGCTTCACTATGCGCACGTTTTGTAGAAATCTCCTTTTGCTTGTAATGGTAAGAGTAGAGGTAAGAAGCGAGTTACTATTTTGTTAGCAGTGCAGAAAAATCATACTTTTAATACGTGTACTGATGCAAAATAAGATTTCCATAACTCAGAAACGAAAATGAATATTTTTCAAATATTGCTAAATCTGATTGATTTGATAATTTATTTTTATTATTTTTTGTTAAACTATTACTCATCTTTTTAAACTATTTGTAGTTAAAAATAACGGGAAGGGATTCTGGAACTGAAGAAAAGGTGCGCAGGTCTTTCGCCCTACGCCACATACAATTTTAATTATTTTTATTAATTTTTACTGAATAAATCTAAATCGAAGTACATCTTCGCATCTTCTGGCGCTGCCTACCTTAACTTTGCCCCATCGTTTGCCTCATGATGTGCCCACACACTCCATTTCAATCGTGCAGCTTGATTTGTAGCATTCCGTATCCCAATCGTGTTCCGTATGACCTCATTTTTTCGAAATCTGTTCTCCCTGGTTAATTTCCAAGATTATTCTTTGCATTTGACTTTGATTTCTTTGTAATCTTGTTACTTGTGGCATTAGTTTAATGAATAAGTCTGGGAGTCCATAGTTGGAGGACAGGGAGAACGCATGAATCCATTACAATTTTTTTAAATGCGAAAAGCTTTTATGTCTGTTGGAATAAAAACAGGCTCCAGAATTAATCAAAGCTAGAGATATTCTTTTCTCTTGATTTTCTTATTGGCTAAAATTTCCGGAAGAAATAATTTGTTCAAGGTGTGTTATTCTTGTACATATTGTATTTAACTGTCATCTATGGAAATAGGTATATATCATGTTAGTTGGTCATTACTTTTGTCTTTTGGAAATTCATGCGTAGAGACCGCGTTTGATCCTTTGCTTATTTAATTCCTGTACCATACTTTAATAGTTCTTCAGCCGATGTAGCGAACAAAGCAAAGTCGTCAGCAAATTGTCGGTCGGTTAAATATTTTCCACCTATTTTTAATTCCAGCATTTTATTTCCATTTCAGTGAACGGAAGATTCTGTGCCAGTAAAACACATGAAAATCTTAAGTGAAATTGAGTCGCCTTGCTCTCACGCCCGCGTACTCAAACGAAATTGCTCTCCCTCTCGTTTTGTTTTTACTTTGTGGACGTTTGTTGGGTAAATTTCTGATAAAATTCTACCACTATTTACCTTGAACCCCTTGAATTTTGTAGCAATGATGATTTCGGAGTGATCCACAGAGTCAAATGCTTCAGTGTAATCTCCCAAAAGCTATGTTAAGTTTCAGGAAGGCATTCCTAAACTTTTCAAAGACCTTGATTCATTACCTGGAGGAGTCAGTTGTGGAAAAGGCCAGCTCTGAAACCAGCTTGTTTAGGCAGCATCAAGTCTCCTTGTTGTTCTTCTGTTAATTATCTTAGAAAATACCTTATAAAATTTGACATGGAATAATTGGTGTGTAGTTGTTTTAGGTCAGTAGTTGTTCCCTTCTTTGTGAATTAGGGTGATGATGTTTAATAACCATTGATTTGCAAGTTGTTGTTTTTCTACAGTATTATTCACATATCTATAATTAGTTTTGCTAGTTCAGGTAAACCGTATTTCAAATGTTCGGTTGTGATTCCATCTTCTCCTAGGGTTTTTTGTTAATTTTAGTTTTTCTATAGTTGTACGCACCTCAGATAATAAAGATAGGATAGTAATGATTCCCCTGATTTCATTATCGTTTATCGCTCTTTCACTTGAAGAATCATGTGGAGCTTCACTTGTAATGTAATTTATTCAAATACAGTGTTTGCGCAGATTTTCACAATTTCATTACTTGCTTAGATATTACTACCTTCATTTTCAACTTTAACATCCATGTTTGTCAGTTTTCATTTCTTTCTTGCTAATTTTAACAGATTTGAAATTCTCATTTATTATCTTAATTGGTTTTATTGTATGCCTTCTCATGTCTTTCCTTATTTCTCTTCTTATTTTTTGTTGATCTTCTTGCGCCTTCTACGCAGATGATTCAAGAATTTTATTCTGTTCTGAGGTAATCTCTTTTCTCAGAAACGTGATTGTGTCGTCCTTAACCGTTGTGTTCAATCAGTTCTTTGTCTTTTATAGAAAGGTATTTTCTCCTGGCGAAATTAAAAGTTTTCTAGAGCTTTGTACTACTTCTAGTAATACTTTTCTTCGTTTGAATTCATATTCACTATGTGCTGTTTTTCAAAATATTCCTGTAATGTGAAATTATTATGGCCATATTTATTATCTGTTTTTTGCAATTTGTATTCTGATTTTAAAAAATTCTGTATTAGCCATTATTGTTCATTGCGGCTATGTTAAAGATGATGTCAGTTCCATATAGGCTGTTAGGATAAAATTCTTTAGAATACCATTCAATAAGACACATATGACGTATATTTTTCAAAAATGCTTTAAACAGCACAAAATTTCATTAAAATAAATGTTGTGCAATACAATATTCCACAATTAAAGAACAGTTGCAGTATAAAAATCCATAATACTGACAGGTTCCCTTGTTACAGTATCATAAATGTAGTATTCTGAAACTGTTATTTCTTTCATCAAAAAATCATTCTCTGTTGTGCAGGTGAATAAGGCAAAGTAAAACGCCCTTGGCTCGTGGACAAATCTCCCTACACTCCCTAAACAAGGCCAACATGATACAACCCAAACGTACTATAAATGTCTTAACGCAATAATTCTCCGCAACGCGGGGGATAAGGGGCTGGTGCCCATTGGCATTACCTGTGGGTGAAACTGCCCAGCTCTATGAAACCATTACAACTTATGATCACCTATGAAGCAATAATTCTCCGCAACGCGGGGGATAAGGGGCTTTGGCTGCCACCGGCACTACCTGTGGGTGAAACTGCCCATGCTCTACGAAACCAATTCAACATAAACACCGATCAAACAATAATTCTTCGCAACGCGGGGATAAGGGGCTGGTGCCTTTTGGCACTACTGTGGGTGAAAACTGCCCAGCTCTATGAAACCATTCAACTTAAGATAACCTATCAAGCAATAATTCTTCGCAACGGCGGGGGATATCGGCGCTGGTGCCCACCGGCAACTACTTGTGGTGAAACTGCCCATGCTCTATACGAAACCATTCAACATAAAGATATACCTATTAAGCAATAATTCTCCGCAACGCGGGGGATAACGGCGCTGGTGCCACCGGCACTACTGTGGGTGAAACTGCCAGCTCTATAAAAAAACCATTCAACTTAAGATAACTATCAAGCAATAATTCTCCGCAAACGCGGGGGATAAGGGGCTGGTGCCATCGGCACTACTGTGGGTGAAACTGCCCATGCTCTACTAAACCATTCAACCTATGAAGCAATCATCTATGAAGCAATAATTCTCTCGCAACGCGGTTGATTAAGGGGCTGGTGCAAATTGGTATTACCTGTGGGTGAAAACCGTCCATGCTCTATAAAACATTCAACTTAAGATAACCTATCAAGCAATAATTCTCCGCAACGCGGGGGATAACGGCGCTGGTGCCCACCGGCACTACCTGTGGGTGAAACTGCCCAGACTCTATAAAACCATTCAACTTAAGATAACCTATCAAGCAATAATTCTCCGCAACGCGGGGATAAGGGGCTGGTGCCCATCGGCACTACCTGTGGGTGAAACTGCCCATGCTCTACTAACCATTCAACCTATGAAGCAATCATCTATGAAGCAATAATTCTCCGCAAAGCGGAGATAAGGGGCTGGTGCCTAATTGGCATTCCCTGTGTGAAACGTCCATGCTTATGAAACCAATTCAACTTAAGAATAACCTATCAGCAATAATTCTCCGCAACGCGGGGATAACGGCGCTGGTGCCCACCGGCACTACCTGTGGGTGAACTGCCCCAGCTCTATAAAACCTTTCATTCAACTTAGATAACCTATCAAGCACATAATTCTCCGCAACGCGGGGATAAGGGGCTGGTGCCCATCGGCACACTACCCTCTGGGTGAAAACTGCCATGCTCTACTAAACATTCAACCTATGAAGCAATCTCTATGAAGGCAATAATTCTCCGCAAGGCGGGAAGATAAGGGGCCTGGTGCCTATTGGCATTACCTGTGTGAAACCGTCCATGCTCTATGAAACCATTCAACTTAAGAAACCTATCAAGCAATAATTCTCCGCAACGCGGGGGATAACGGCGCTGGTGCCCACCGGCACTACCTGTGGGTGAAACTTGCCCAGCTCTATAAAACCATTCAAACTTAAGATAACCTATCAGCAATAATTCTCCGCAACGCGGGGATAAGGGGCTGGTGCCCATCGGCCACTACCTGTGGGTGAAACTGCCCATGCTCTACTAAACATTCAACCTATGAAGCAATCATCTATGAAGCAATAATTCTCCCGCAAAGCGGGAGATAAGGGGCTGGTGCCCATTGGCATTACCTGTGGTGTGAAACCGTCCCATGCTCTATGAAACCATTCAACTTAAGAATAAACCTTATCAAGCATAATTCTCCGCAACGCGGGGGATAACGGCCCGCTGGTGCCCACCGGCACTACCTGTGGTTGAAAACTGCCCAGCTCTATAAATCATTCAAACTTAAAGATCACCCTCATGAAGCAAATAACTTCTCCACAACGCGGGGGGATAAGGGGCTGGTGCCCATCGGCACTACCTGTGGGTGAAACTGCCCATGCTCTACTAAACCTATCAACCTATGAAGCAATCATCTATGAAGCATAATTCTCCGCAAAGCGGGAGATAAGGGGCTGGTGCCCATTGGCATTACCTGTGTGAAACCGTCCATGCTCTATGAACCATTCAACTTAAGATAACCTATCAAGCAATAATTCTCCGCAACGCGGGGGATAACGGCGCTGGTGCCCACCGGCACTACCTGTGGGTGAAAACTGCCCAGCTCTATAAAAATCATTCAACTTAAGATAACCTATGAAGCAATAATACTCCCACGCGGGGGATAAAGGGCTGGTGCCCTATGGTATTACCTGTGGGGTGAAACCGTGCCACTGCTCTATAAACCATTCAACTTAAGATAACCTATCAAGCAATAATTCTCCGCAACGCGGTGATAACGGCGCTGGTGCCCACCGGCACTACCTGTGGGTGAAAATGCCAGCTCTATAAAACCATTCAAACTAAGATAACCTATCAAGCAATAATCTCCGCAACGCGGGGATAAGGGGCTGGTGCCATCGGCACTACTCTGGGTGAAACTGCCCATGCTCTACTAACCATTCAACCTATGAAGCAATCATCTATGAAGCAATAATTCTCCGCAACGCGGTTGATAAGGGGCTGGTGCCCATTGGTATTACCTGTGGGTGAAACGTCCATGCTCTATAAAACCATTCACTTAAGATTAACCTATCAGCAATAATTCTCCGCAACGCGGGGATAACGGCGCTGGTGCCCACCGGCACTCCTTGGGGTGAAACTGCCCAGCTCTATAAAACATTCAACTTAAGATAACCTATCAGCAATAATTCTCCGCAACGCGGGGATAAGGGGCTGGTGCCCATCGGCACTACCTGTGGTGAAACTGCAATGCTCTTACTAACCATTCACTATGAAGCATCATCTATGAAGGCAATATTCTCGCAACGCGTTGATAAGGGCTGGTGCCCATTGGTATTACCTGTGGGTGAAACGTCATGCATTATAAAACCATTCAACTTAAGATAACCTATCAGCAATAATTCTCCGCAACGCGGGGGATAACGGCGCTGGTGCCCACCGGCATACTGTGGTGAAACTGCCCAGCTCTATAAAACCATTCACTTAAGATACCTATCAAGCATAATTCTCCGACGCGGGGATAAGGGGCTGGTGCCCATCGGACTACCTGTGGGTGAACTGCCCATGCTCTACTAACATTCACCTGATGAAGCAATCATCTATGAAGCAATATTCTGCCGCAAAGCGGGAGATAAGGGGCTGGTGCTTATTGGCATTCACCTGTGTGAAACCGTCCATGTTCTATGAAAACAATTCAACTTAAGATAACCTATCAAGCAATAATTCTCCGCACCGCGGGGGATAACGGCGCTGGTGCCCACCGCGCACTAACTTGTGGGTGAAACTGCCCAGCTCTATAACCATTCAACTTAAGATAACCTATCAAGCAATAAATTCTCCGCAACGCGGGGATAAGGGGCTGGTGCCCATCGGCACTACTGTGGGTGAAACTGCCATGCTCTACTAAAACTTCAACCTATGAAAGCAAATCATCTATGAAGGCAATAATTCTCCCGCAAAGCGGGAGATAAGGGGCTGGTGCCCATTGAATTACCTGTGTGAAACCGTCCATGCTCTATGAAACCATTCAACTTAAGATAACCTATCAAGCAATAATTCTCCGCAAGGCGGGGATAACGGCGCTGGTGCCCACCGGCACTACCTGTGGTGAAACTCCCCAGCTCTATGAAACCATTCAACTTAAGATCACCTATGAAGCAATAATTCTCCGCAACGCGGGGGATAACGGCGCTGGTGCCCATCGGCACTACCTGTGGGTGAAACTTGCCATGCTCTACTAAACCATTCAACTATGAAGCAATCATCTATGAAGCAATAATTCTCCGCAAAGCGGAGATAAGGGGCTGGTGCCCATTGGCATTACCTGTGGAACCGTCATGCTCTATGAAACCATTCAACTTAAGATAACCTATCAAGCATAATTCTCCGGCAACGCGGGGATAAGGGGCTGGTGCCCATTGGTATTACTGTGGGTGAAAACCGTCCATGCTCTATAAACCATTCAACTTAAGATCACCGTATGAAGAAATAATTCTCCGCAAACGCGGTTGATAAGGGGCTGGTGCTCATCGGCACTACCTGTAGGTGAAATTGCCCACGGCTCTACGAAAACCATTCAACATTAAGATCACCGATCAAGCAATAATTCTCCGCAAACGCGGGGGATAAGGGGGTTGTTAATCTCCGCAATACCTGTGGGTGAAACAGCCCATGTCTATGAAACCATTCAACATACGATCACGATCAAGCAATAATTCTCCGCAACGCGGGTATAAGTGGGCTGGTGCTATTCTGCAATACTTGTGGTGAAACTGCGCATGATTTACGGAGCTGCTGGAGCGGACGGATCTAACGCCGATGACAGAGTGAACTGTGCTGACGGAGCTAACGCAACTGACGGAGCGCACGGATCAGACAGAAGGGAAGGAGCGAACGAAGCTGTTGGAGCGGACGGATCTAACGCCGCTGACAGAGTGAACTGGGCTGACGGAGCGGACGTAGGTGATGGAGCAGTCAGAGGTGACGGAGCTGACGGAACTGACGATACTGACCGATCTGACGGAACGGACGAAGAGGATGTAGCGGTCAGATCCGACGGAGCGAACGTGTCTGACGGAGCTGACGGAGCGAACGAAGCTGACGGAGCGGTCAGATCCGACCGTCCGACTACCACCTGTATTACACAAAACAGTTTGGAATTCACAGTCGTTCAGAACATGGCACGTAGATTACCCTAGCCACTTTGAAACAACTTTGTAATTAATCACTCACGGCAAATTGCACAAATGGTGTGAGTTATATCAAGAGGCAAATCACTGCATGACTGCGCAAAGCTTGATGTGCACAAACAAATTAACTCAAGTACTCGTAATTACCGTGACACGGCATGAATACATGGAAGCCACGAGACGAAATGATTTAGTGCGCCAGACCAGACTCAACTAACAATCCGTTGTGAGACGCGACAAAAGTTCGCGATACTGCGGTCTCACCAACCAATAGCATCTGAGTATTTTGATAGCGTGTCTTTTTAGATAATAAAAGATATAGAATATATATATTATATATATTAAGGTTTTAATAAATAGTAAGCTGTGCCAACATTGCAATCAAGAAGCAGGAATTACGATACGTAATGCATTTAAAACTATACCTTAAAATAAAGGCTGTGGCTTGTTCTAACATAGTTCTTTCATTTAGGTAATAGACTTTTTTTTTAAAAAATTTTGTAGTTTTCTTGCATTATTGTGTGCAATATTAAAAAATAACAAAAACAAAACTTTGCCGAAAACGGCTCAAATTTTTTTTCTTTAAACATTTGGTAGTGATACATATAAATGTACTCTATATGATGACATAAACGCCATTTTGCCCTATTCCTTTATTTTTCCTATAATTACAATGTTTTGACCTGACTCTCACGTCGTTAACATTTCAATTGGCGGCAATTTGTTCAAATCAACTTCAAATTTTGCATTTCCAGAAACGCTTAATCGCCATTTTGTAAAAACTGTTCTAAATTTTGCAACAAAATTATCAAATAGAAGGTTAGACTCTTCTTTAATATTCTTAAAATATTTTTTCATATCCACCATTAGGAAACCAGAAAATTAAGCAATTGTGAAAAATATTGTTTGAGCGCCAACAGATGGTAGCTGGGAGGGGGGTGGGACACGACCCAAAAGGTAATCTCGGCCAAAGAAATTCAAAAACTAACCACTTCCAGTAAGTCTGTGACCTTTTGTAGCACTACTAGTTACATTCTCGGATACATATATATTTACTTAGTTTTATACGGAGTAATATATGAAGTGACGATATGAATCTAGTATATGAATATATCAATTTACTATACGGCAAATCGATTTCGAGCTTTCAACGGAAATACGCGTTATGGGGTTTTTTGATACCGAAAAAGGTTTTTTCGAAATGTCTCACATTGTGTCTATGCTTCCATTTGTCCGTCCGTCAGTCTATCCGTCCGCCTATCAGTCCGTCTGTCTGTCTGTCCGTCTATCCGTCCGTCTGTCCGTCCGTTGGCCATTGTGAAACTATTTTTGTTGAAATGCAGGAAGAATGTATTTGCACTTACTTTGTGTAGCACCTTTCTGCAAAGTTTCAACAGAACCGAAACAGAAAGATTTGTAAGTGTCCACCCACTTTTTACACTAACTACACACCTAGCGTGTTTACCCCCCTTCCGTCGAGCGTCAACCCTCGACCGGTTGTTTTCGCCCGATGGAGAGCTCCAGTAATGGACGCCCGTGAAGATCACGAGGATTTTCATTCACCCAATAACTAATAATCTGCTTCTAAGAACAGGTAGACATGGGATTCGCCTGACGCCCATATTTTGTTAAATAACCTGTTGTGAATGAAATTACGTAAAACATATTCATTAAAACCCCTACGGTTTCTTCACAATCTGTAACTTTCATGAGTGGAACTTTAATTTGAGCAGTATTCATTTGTATGCTTCGTCACCCAACTGCTACCGCATATAGTTGTTTGCAAAGGCACCTCTCGAAGGAACATCTAACAGTTCTTATGTGCTCAGAGATACGTACCATACGAACACATTCTGTAGGCTTCATTAACAAGGCTTAACTTGACACTTCAAAGTTACCACGTGGCAAACTGCATCAGCAAATAGATCACGATTATGACGATCCTAGCTGGTACTCCTCTCCATAGAACTACTATGTAGCAACAAATCTCCCGCTCTGCACGTAAAACACTCTCATCATGACATTACCACCCACAAAACACCAAAACTCCATATTCACAAAATATTGCACACACACAACGCATCACATCTGAAGAACTTCACACTACACAGCTGTCTACTCAAACGGCCAAAATTTCGGCACAGCTTAATATATCATTTAATTTCATATCCTATTCTCTCCAACGATTTTTGCTGGAGTATTTTAAACCATAATGTAAATGGTCCTCGACAAAAACACCAATCATATCGGCAGTTATTAATTGCATCTTATGTGAATTAAGACACACAAAAATTAATACTCCTAAAAAAGATTAAACCTTGAAAACAGCGTAAAAGAATGTCATAATTGAAAATAAAAAGATCATTCCAAAACAACCACAGGAATTTGAAAAAGATTTAATCTAAATTGACAATTAATAATCTATAAATTCAATTAAGTATGAACAAGTAACACAACGCATGTACACAAAATATTTATTTAATTTTTTACAAAAGGAAGATACATCACACACATGCTCATGGGGTTTCACAACCTTAAAGCCCGTGCTGTAGATTGCTTGTTACATGGGCATATGATAAAATGGTATCCTAGGGCAGAGAGTGTGTACCACAGGACGACAGCGTTGTTGAGAAGTATTCCTTGTTTTAGGCCTTTGGTGATTGGGTTTCCACAGCACAAAAGCCGTGACCCCACAGGTCGTGCGGATGGACTCTCGCCCACATATCAACAGCGTTGCCGAGACTATTGCAGGATCGGTGATCTTATGTTGAATGGTTTCGTAGATCATGCGCAGTTTTCACCACAAGTATTGCAGAATAGCACCAGCCCACTTATACCCGCGTTGCGGAGAATTATTGCTTGATCGGTGATCGTATGTTGAATGGTTTCATAGAGCATGGCTTTTTCACCCACAGGTATTGCGGAAGATTAACAACCCCCTTATCCCCCGCGTTGCGGGAGAATTATTGGCTTGATCGGTGATCTTATGTTGATGGTTTCGTAGAGCGTGGGCAATTTCACCTACAGGTAGTCCGATGAGGCACCAGCCCCTTATCAACCGGTTTGCGGAGAATTATTTCTTCATAGGTGATCTTAAGTTGAATGGTTTTATAGAGCATGGACGGTTTTCACCCACAGGTAATACCAATGGGCACCAGCCCTTATCCCCGCGTTGCGGAGAATTATTGCTTGATAGGTTATCTTAAGTTGAATGGTTTCATAGAGCAATGGACGGTTTCACACAGGTATGCCAATGGGCACCAGCCCCTTATCTCCCGCTTTGCGGAGAATTATTGCTTCATAGATGATTGCTTCATAGGTTGAATGGTTTAGTAGAGCATGGGCAGTTTTCACCCACAGGTAGTGCGCGATGGGCACAGCGCCGTTATCCCCGCGTTTGCGGAGAATTATTGCTTATAGGTGATCTTAAGTTGAATGGTTTTTCATAGAGCTGGGCAGTTTCACCCACAGGTAGTGCCGGGGGCACCAGCGCGTTATCCCCGCGTTGCGGAGAATTATTGCTTGATGGTTATCTTAAGTTGAATGGTTTTCATAGAGCATGGACGGTTTCACACAGGTATTCCAATGGGCACCAGCCCCTTATTCCCGCTTTGCGGAGAATTATTGCTTCATAGATGATTGCTTATAGGTTGAATGGTTTAGTAGAGCATGGGCAGTTTCACCCACAGGTAGTGCGATGGGCACCGCCCCTTATCCCCGCGTTGCGGAGAATTATTGCTTGATAGGTTATCTTAAGTTGATGGTTTTATAGAGCTGGGCAGTTTCACCCACAGGTAGTGCCGGGTGGGCACCAGCGCGTTTATCCCCCGCGTTGCGGAGAATTATTGCTTGATAGGTTATCTTAAGTTGAATGGTTTCATAGAACATGGACGGTTTCACACAGGTAATGCAATAGGCACCAGCCCCTTATCTCCGCTTTGCGGAGAATTATTGCTTCATAGATGATTGCTTCATAGGTTGAATGGTTTAGTAGAGCATGGGCAGTTTCACCCACAGGTAGTGCCGATGGGCACCAGCCCTTATCCCCGCGTTGCGGAGAATTATTGCTTGATAGTTATCTTAAGTTGAATGGTTTTATAGAGCTGGGCAAGTTTCACCCACAGGTAGTGCCGGTGGGCACAGCGCCGTTATCCCGCCGTTGCGGAGAATTATTGCTTGATAGGTTATCTTAAGTTGAATGGTTTTATAGAGCATGGACGGTTTACCCACAGGTAATACAAATGGGCACCAGCCCTTATCAACCGCGTTGCGGAGAATTATTGCTTCATAGATGTTGCTTCATAGTTTGAATGGTTTAGTAGAGCATGGCAGTTTCACCCACAGGTAGTGCCGATGGGCACAGCCCTTATCCCCGCGTTGCGGAGATTATTGCTTGATAGGTTATCTTAGTTGAATGGTTTTATAGAGCTGGGCAGTTTTCACCCACAGGTAGTGCGTGGGCACCAGCCCTTATCCCCCGCGTTGCGGAGAATTAATTGCTTGATAGGTTATCTTAAGTTGAATGGTTTTATAGAGACATGGAGGTTTCACCCACAGGTAATACCAATGGCCAGCCTTATCAACCGCGTTGCGGAGAATTATTGCTTCATAGATGATTGCTTCATAGGTTGAATGGTTTAGTAGAAGCATGGGCAGTTTCACCCAGAGGTAGTGCCGATGGGCACCAGCCCCTTATCCCCCCGCGTTGCGGAGAATTATTGCTTGATAGGTTATCTTAAGTTGAATGGTTTTATAGAGCTGGGCAGTTTCACCCACAGGTAGTTGCCGGTGGGCACCAGCGCCGTTATCCCCCGCGTTGCGGAGAATTATTGCTTGATAGTTATCTTAAGTTTGAATGGTTTTATAGAGCATGGACGGTTTCACCACAGGTAATACCAATATGGGCACCAGCCCCTTATCCCCCGCGTTGGGGAGTATTATTGCTTCATAGGTTATCTTAAGTTGAATGATTTTTATAGAGCTGGGCAGTTTCACCCACAGGTAGTTGCCGGTGGGACACAGGCCGTTATCCCCCGCGTTGGCGGAGAATTATTGCTTGATAGGTTATCTTAAGTTTGAATGGTTTTCATAGAGCATGGACGGTTTCACACAGGTAATGCCAATGGGCACCAGCCTTATCTCCCGCTTTGCGGAGAATTATTGCTTCATAGATGAATTGCTTCTAGGTTGAATGGTTTAGTAGAGCATGGGCAGTTTCACCACAGGTAGTGCCGATGGGCACCAGCCCCTTATCCCCGCGTTGTGGAGAATTATTGCTTCATAGTGATCTTAAGTTGAATGATTTCATAGAGCTGGGCAGTTTTCAACCACAGGTAGTGCCGGTGGGCACCAGCCCGTTATCCCCCGCGTTGCGGAGAATTATTGCTTGATAGGTTATCTTAAGTTTGAATGGTTTCATAGAGCATGACGGTTTCACCAGGTAATGCCAATGGGCACCAGCCCCTTTATCCGCTTTGCGGGAGAATTATTGCTTCATAGATGATTGCTTCATGGTTGAATGGTTTAGTAGAGCATGGGCAGTTTCACCACAAGGTAGTGCGATGGGCACCAGCCCCTTATCCCCGCGTTGCGGAAATTATTGCTTGATAGGTTATCTTAGTTTGAATGGTTTTATAGAGCTGGGCAGTTTCACCCACAGGTAGTGCGGGCACCAGCCTTATCCCCCGCGTTGCGGAGAATTATTGCTTGATGGTTATCTAAGTGAATGTTTCATAGAGCATGGACGGTTTCACCACAGGTAATGCCAATAGGCAGCCAGCCCCTTATCTCCCGCTTTGCGGAGAATTATTGCTTTCATAATGATTGCTTCATAGTTGAATGGTTTAGTAGAGCATGGGCAGTTTTCACCCAGAGGTAGTGCGATGGGCACCAGCCCCTTATCCCCCGCGTTGCGGAAGAATTATTGCTTGATAGGTTATCTTAGTTTGAATGGTTTATAGAGCTGGGCAGTTCACCCACAGGTATGCCGGTGGGGCCAGCGCTTATCCCGCGTTGCGGAGAATTATTGCTTGATAGGTTATCTTAAGTTGAATGGTTTCATAGAGCATGGACGTTTCACACAGGTAATGCCATAAGGCACCAGCCCCTTATCTCCGCTTTGCGGAGAATTATTGCTTCATAGATGATTGCTTCATAGGTTGAATGGTTAGTAGACATTGGGCAGTTTCACCCACAGGTAGTGCAGGGCACCAGCCCCTTATCCCGCGGTTGGCGGAGATTATTGCTTGATAGGTATCTTAAGTTGAATGGTTTTATAGAGCTGGGCAGTTTCACCACAGGTAGTGCCGGTGGGCCATCAGCCCGTTATCCCCCGCGTTGCGGAGAATTATTGCTTGATGGTTATCTTAAGTTGAATGGTTTTTATAGAGGCATGGACGGTTTCACCACAGGTAATACCAATTTTGCACCAGCCCTATCAACGCGTTGCGGAGAATTATTGCTTCATAGATGTTGTTCATAGGTTGAATGGTTTAGTAAGAGCATGGGCAGTTTCACCCACAGGTAGTGCCGATGGGCACCAGCCCTTATCCCCGCGTTTGCGGAGAATTATTGCTTGATAGTTATCTTAAGTTGAAATGGTTTTTATAGAGCTGGGCAGTTTCACCACAGGTAGTGCCGGTGGCACCAGCGCCGTTATCCCCCGCGTTGCGGAGAATTATTGCTTGATAGGTTATCTTATGTTGAATGGTTTCGTAGAGCATGGGCAGTTTTCACCCACAAGTAGTGCCGGTGGGCACCAGCCCGATATCCCCCGCGTTGCGAAGAATTATTGCTTGATAGGTATCTTAAGTTGAATGGTTTCATAGAGCTGGGCAGTTTCCCCACAGGTAGTGCCAAAAGGCACCAGCCCCTTATCCCCGCGTTGCGAAGAATTATTGTTTGATCGGTGATCTTATGTTGAATGGTTTCGTAAAGCATGGCAGTTTCACCCACAGGTAGTGCGGTGGGCACCAGCCCCTTATCCCCGCGTTGCGGGAATTATTGCTTCATAGGTGATCATAAGTTGAATGGTTTCATAGAGCTGGGCAGTTTCACCCACAGGTAATGCCAATGGGCACCAGCCCCTTCATCCCCCGCGTTGCGGAGAATTATTGGCGTTAAGGCATTTATAGTACGTTGGGTTGTTATCATGTTGGCCTTGTTTTAGGGAGTGTAGGGAGATTTGTCACGGCAAGGGCTTTTACTTGCCTTATCACCTGCACAACAGAGAATGATTTTTTGATGAAAGAAATAACAGTTGTCAGAATACTACATTTTGATACTGTAACAAGGGAACTGTCAGTATTATGGATTTGTTATACTGCAACTGTTCTTAATTGTGGAATATTGGTATTGCACAACATTTATTTTAATGAATTTGTGCTGTTTAAACATTTTGAAATATACGTCATATATTGTCTTATTGAATGGTATTCTAAGAATTTTATTCCTAACAGCCTATATGGACTGACATCATCTTTACATAGCCGCAATGAACAATAATGGCTATACAGAATTTTTAAAATCAGAATACAAATTGCAAAAAACAGAATAAATAATGGGCATAATAATTCACATACAGGATATTTGAACACGACATAGTGAATATGAATCAAACGAGAAAAGTATTACTAGAAGTAGTACAAAGCTCTAGAAAAACTTTTAATTTCGCAGGAGAAAATACCTTTCTATAAAAGACAGAACTGATTGAACACAACGGTTACGGACGCACAATCACGTTTCTGAGGAAAAGAGATACCTCAGAACAGAATAAATATCTTGAATCATCTGCGTAGAAGGGCGCCAGAAGATCAACAAAAAAGTAAGAAGAGAAATAAGGAAAGACATGAGAAGGCATACAATAAAAAATTAAGATAATAAATGAGAATTTCAAATCTGTTAAAATTAGAAGAAAGCAATGAAAACTGACAACATGGATGTTGAAAGTTGAAAATGAAGGTAGTAATATCTAAGCAAGTAATGAAATTGTGAAATCTGCAACACTGTATTTGAATAAATTACATACAAGTGAAGCTCCACATGATTCTTCAAGTGAAAGAGCGATAAACGATAATGAAATCAGGGAATCATTACTATCCTATCTTTATATCTGAGGTGGCGTACAACTATAGAAAAATAAAATTAACAAAAAACCCTAGGAGAAGATGGAAATCACAACCGAACATTTGAAAATACGGTTTACCTGAACTAGCAAAACTCAATTTATAGATATGTTGAATAATACTGTAGAAAAACAACAACTTTGCAAATCAATGGTTAATTAAACATATCACCCTAATTCACAAGAAGGGAAACAACTACTGACCTAAACAACTACACACCCAATTAGTTCCATGTCAAATTTTTATAAGGTATTTTCTAAGATAATTAACAGAAGAACAACAGGAGACTGATGCTGCCTAAACAAGCTGGTTTTCAGAGGCTGGCTCTTTTCCACAACTGCCTCCTCCAGGTAATGAATCAAGTTTCTTGAAAAAAGTTTGAATGCCTTCTGAAACTTAACATAGCTTTTGGAGATTACACTGAAGCATTTGACTCTGTGGATCACTCGCAATCATCATTGCTACAAAATTCAAGGGGTTCAAGGTAAATAGTTAGAAATTTTATCAGAAATGTACCCAAAAAACGTCACAAAAGTAAAACAAAACGAGAGGGGAGAGCAATTTCCGTTTGAGTACGGGCGTGGAGGCAAGGCGGACTCAATTTCACTTAAGATTTCATGTGGTTTTACTGGCAGAATCTTCCGTTACCTGAAATGGAAATAAAATGCTGGGATTAAAATAGGTGATAAATATTTAACCGACCTACGATTTGCTGACGACTTGCTTTGTTCGCTCCATCGGCTGAAGAACTATAAAGTATGTTTACAGGAATTAAAATAAGCAAAGGATCAAAACGGGTCTACGCATGAATTTCCAAAAGACAAAAGTAATGACCACTAACATGATATACCTATTTCCATAGATGACAGTTAGATACAATATGTACAAGAATACACACAACCTTGAACCAATTATTTCTTTCCGAAATTTAGCCAATAAGAAAATCAAGAGAAGAATATCTCTAGCTTTGATTAAATTCTGGAGCCTTGTTTTTATTCCAACAGACATAAAAGCTTTCGCATTTAAAAAAATTGTAATGGATTCATGCCGTTCTCCCTGTCCTCAACTATGACCCCAGACTTATTCATTAACTAATGCACAAGTAACAAGATTACAAGAAATCAAAGTCAATGCAAAGAATAATCTTGAAAATTAACCAGGGAGACAGATTTTCGATGAGGTCATACGGAACACGATTGGGATACGGAATGCTACAAAATCAAGCTGCACGATTGAAATGGAGGGTGGTGTGGGCACATCATGAGGCAACGATGGGGGCAAAGTTAAGGTAGGCAGCGCAGAAGATGCGAAGATGTATCTTTCGATTTAGATTTATTCAGTAAAAATTAATAAAAATATTAAAATTGTATGTGGCGTAGGGGGGAAAGACCTGCGCACGCTTTTCTTCAGTTCCAGAATCCCTTCCCGTTATTTTTAACTACAAATAGTTTAAAAGATGAGTAATAGTTTAACAAAAAATAAATAAAATAAATTATCAAATCATTCAGATTAAGCAATATTTGAAAAATATTCATTTTCGTTTCTGAGTTATGGAAATCTTATTTTGCATCAGTACACGTATTAAAGGTATGATTTTCTCTGCACTGCTAACAAATAGTAACTCGCTCTTACCTCTACTCTACCATTACAAGCAAAAGGAGATTTCTACAAAACGTGCGCATAGTGAAGCTACATTAACGTCCAGAAGTTTAAGAGCGAGCTTGAAATATGTCAAAGGAGGCAGAGACAAGTGGCAGGCATCTACCGAAGACCTGACTAAAGAGAAAGTGATTGTAATTTTTGGGTTTCGAGTTTGTTAT
>BOPP01000032.1:7419410-7437460 GCA_017312745.1 Gryllus bimaculatus
AAGGAGAGACTTGAACCAAAAAGAAGATTCTCGTAAAGTGTCCACCCCACTTTTTACACTAACTACCCACGTGCTTGTCTACCTTTCCGTCGAGCGCCGACTCTACGCGGTTGGTTTTCGCCGATGGAGAGCTCAAGCAATGGACGCGCTGATGCTCACGAGGATTTTCATTCGCCCCAATAACTGATAACTCTGCTTCTAAGATCAGGTAGACATGGGGATTCGCCAGACGTCCATATTTTGTTAAATAACCTGTTGTGAATGAAATTACGTAAAACTATTCATTAAAACCCCTACGGTTTTCTGTAACTTTCATGGGTTAAATTTAATTTGAGCAGTATTCATCTTGTATGTTCGTCACCCAACGTAGCCGCAATAGTTGTTTGCAAAGGCACCTCTCGAAGGAACGCTCTAACAGTCTAATGTTCTCAGAGATCAGTACCATACGAACACATTCTGTAGGCTTCATTAACAAGGCTTAACTTGACCACTTCAAAGTTACCACGTGCAAAACTCACGCAACAATAGATCACGATATGACGATCCGAGCTGGTAATCCTGTCCATAGAATCACTATGTAGCAACAAACTCTCCCTCTGCACGTAAAACACTCTCTTCGTGACATACCCACCCACAAAACACCAAACTCCATATTCACAAAATTGCACACACACCAACGCATCACATCTGAAGAACTCACAACTACACAAGCTGTCTACTCTAACGGCCAAAATTTCGCCAGCTTAATATATATTTTAATTTCATATCCTATTTCTTCCAACGTTTTTGCGAGTATTTTAAACCATAATGTAAATGGTTTCCTCGACAAAACACCAATCATATCGGCAGTTAATTTTGCATCTTATGTGAATTAAGACAACAAACATTAATATCCTAAAAAAGATTAAACCTGTGAAACAGCGTAAAAGAATGTCATAATTGAAAATAAAAGATCATTCAAAACAACCACAGGAATTTGTAAAAAGATTTAATCTAAATTGCAATTAATAATCTATAAATCATTAAGTATGAACTAAGTAACAAGCCATAGTACACAAAATAATTATTTATTTTTTACAAAAAGGCAGAAATACATTCACCTGCCCATGCCATGGGGTTTCACAACCTTAAAGCCGTGCTGTAAGATTGCTGTTACATGGGCATATGATAAAATGGTATCCTAGGGCAGAGAGTGTGTACCACAGGACGACAGCGTTTTGAGAAGTATTCCTTGTTTTAGCGCCTTATGGTGATTGGTTCACAGCACAAAAGCCGTGACCCACAGGTTCGTGCGGATGGCCTCTCGCCCACTATCAACAGCGTTGCCGAGACTTTGCAGGATCGGTGATCTTATGTTGAATGGTTTCGTAGACATCGGAGTTTCACCCACAGGTATTGCAGAATAGCACCAGCCCTCTATACCGCTTGCGGAGAATTATTGCTTGATCGTGATCATTATGTTGAATGGTTTCATAGAGCATGGTATTTCACCCACAGGTTTGCAAAGGGAAAACCCCCTTATCCCCCGCTTTGCGGGAGAATTATTGCTTGATCGGTGATCTTATGTGAAAGGTTTCGTAGAGTGGGCATTTTCACCCAGGTATTCGCGAACGGGCACCAGCCCCTTATACAACCGCTTTGCGGAGAATTATTCTCTTGCATCGGTGATTCTTAGTTTGAATGGTTTCTAGAGCATGGACGGTTTCCCCACAGCGTAATCACCAATGGGCACAGCCCTTATCCCGCTTTGCGGAGAATTATTGCTTGTCGTGATTTTTATGCTTGAATGGTTTCTAGAGCAATGGACGTTTCACCCACAGGTTATGCAAAAGGGCACCAGCCCCTTATCCCCGCTTTGCGGAGAATTATTGCTTGTGTAATTTTATAGTTGAATGGTTTGTAGAGCATGGGCAGTTTCACCCACAGGTATTGCGAGGGGCAACCAGCCCCGTTATCCCCGCTTTTGCGGAGAATTATTGCTTCATAGGTGTCTTAAGTTGAATGTTTCTAGAGCTGGGCAGTTTCACCCACAGGTAGTGCCGGGGGCACCAGCCCCTTATCCCCGCTGTTGCGGAGAATTATTGCTTGATGGTATCTATGTTGAATGGTTTCGTAGAGCATGGACGGTTCACCACAGGTATTCCATTGGGCACCAGCCCCTTATCCCCGCTGCGGAGAATTATTGCTTCTATGGATGATTTATTTTGAATGGTTGTTAGAGCATGGCAGTTTCACCCACAGGTAGTGCATGGGCACAGCCCCTTAATCCCGCGTTGCGAGAATTATTGCTTGATAGGTTATCTTAAGTTGAATGGTTTATAGAGCTGGGCAGTTTCACACAGGTAGTGCCGGTGGGCATCACCCGTTTCCCCGCGTTCCGGAGAATTTATGCTTGATAGGTATCTTAGTTGAATGTTTATGCATGAGACGTTTACTCACAGGTATTGCGGAAGGGCACACATCCCTTATCTCCCCCGCGTTGCAGAGAATTATTGCTTGATAGGTTATCTTAAGTTTGAATGGTTTATAGAGCTTGGGAGTTTAAACCACAGGTAGTGCCGTGGCACCACCCTTATCCCGCGTTGCGGAGAATTATTGCTTGATAGTTTCTTAAGTTGAATGGTTTATAGAGCATGGGCAGTTTACCCACAGGTAGTGCCAATGGCGCCAGCCCCATATCCCGCGTTGCGGAGAATTATTGCTTGATGGAAGTTATCTTATAGTTGAATGGTTTATATGAGCATGGCGAGTTTTAACCCACAGGTATGACAATGGGCCACCAGCCTCCATATCCGCGGTTGCGGAGAATTATTGCTTTGATGGAGATTTATGTTTGAATGGTTTATGGAGCATGGGCAGTTTTACCACCAAGGTAGTGCACGATGGGCAAGCCTCACTATCCCTCCGCCGGTTGCGGAGAATTATTGCCTTGATGAGATCTTATTTGAATGGTTTTATAGAGCAGGCAGTTTTACCCACAGGTAGTGCATGGCACCAGCCCTTACTCCCCGCTTGCGGAGAATTATTGCTTGATGGAGTTATCTTATGTTGAATGGTTTATAGAGCATGGGCAGTTTTTCACCCAGCGTAGTGCCAATGGGCACAAGCGCCCCTATCCCGCGTTGCGGAGAATTATTGCTTGATGAGATCTTATAGTTGAATGGTTTGTAGTAGATGAGGCAGTTTCACCAGAGGTAGTCGCGGAAGGGCAACACCCTTAATCCCCGCGTTGGGAGAATTATTGCTTGATAGGTTATCTCTAAGTTGAATGGTTTATAGAGCTGGGCAGTTTACAACAGAGTAGTGCCGGTGGGCCACCCTTATCCCCCGCGTTGCGGAGAATTATTGCTTGATAGTTATCTTAGTTGAATGGTTTATAGAGCACGGACGTTTACCCACAGGTAGTGCACAATGGGCACCAGCCCCATATCCCGCCGTTGGGGAGAATTATTGCTTGATCAGGTTATCTTAAGTTGAATGCATTTCATATAGGCATGGCCGCAGTTTCTTACCCACAGCGTAGTGATCCTGGGCACAGCCATACTCCCGCCGGGTTGGAGAATTATTGCTTGATTGGTATCTTATGCTTGAATGGTTTCCATAGAGCATGGACGGTTTCACACAGGCTATGCCAATGGGCACCAGCCTATATCCCCCGCTTGCGGAGAATTATTGCTTATGGATGATTCTTCATGTTGAATGGTTTCGAGTAGAGCATGCAGAGTTTCACCACAGGTATTCGACAGGCGCACCCCCTTTATCCCCCGCGCTTGCGGAGAATTATTGCTTGATGTGATCTTAGTTGAATGTTTCATAGAGCTGGGCAGTTTCACCACAGGTATCGCGAAGGGCACAGCCCCCTTATCCCCGCTTTGCGGAGAATTAATTGCTTGGTGGTGATTCTTAGTTGAATGGTTTCTAGAGCATGGACGCAGTTTCACCCACAGGTATCGAAAAGGGCACCAGCCCCTTATCCCGCTTTGCGGAGAATTATTGCTTTGTGGTGATCTTTATGTTGAATGGTTTCGTAGAGCATGGGCAGTTTCACCCACAGGTATTGGCGAAAGGCACCAGCCCCTTATCCCCCGCTTTGCGGAGAATTATTGCTTGTCGGTAATCTTATGTTGAATGGTTTTAAGAGCATGGGCAGTTTCACCCAAAGGTAGTCGCGGGGCACCAGCCCTTATCCCCCGCTTGCGGAGAATTATTGCTTGGTCGTATTTTAGTTGAATGTTTCGTCAGAGCATGGCAGTTTCACCCCACGGTAATCGCAAAAGGCACCAGCCCCTTATCCCGCTTTGCGGAGAATTATTGCCTATGATGCTTCTATGTTGAATGGTTTGTAGAGCATGGCAGTTCAACACAGTAGTTGCGATGGGCACCAGCCCTTATCCCCCGCGTTGCGGAGAATTATTGCTTATCGGTGATCTTAGTTTGGAATGGTTCTATGAGCATGGCGTTTCACCACAGGTAGTGCAAGGCACCAGCCCTTATCCCCGCGTTGCGAGAATTATTGCTTGATAGGTTATCTTAAGTTGAATTGGTTTCATAGAGCATGGCCAGTTTACTAACCAGGTATGCCGTGGCACACCCACTCTTATCTCCCGGTTTCGGAGAATTATTGCTTATGGTGATCTTAATGTTGAATGGTTCTAGGCAATGGCAGTTTTCACCACAGGTAGTGCCGGATGGGCACCCCCCTTATCCCCCGCGTTGCCGAGAATTATTGCTTGATAGGTATCTTAAGTTGAATGGTTTTATAGAGCTGGGCAGTTTACCCACAGGTAGTCGCCTGGGCACCAGCTCCGTATCCCCGCGTTGCGGAGAATTTTGCTTGATGGAATCTTAGTTGAATGGTTTTATAGAGTCTGGCGGTTTTCACCCACAGGTATCCATTGCACCACCCCTTATCCCGCGTTGCGAGAATTATTGCTTATCGTGATCTTACTGTTGAATGGTTTGTGGCATGGCAGTTTCACCAACAGGTATTGCGGATGGGCACCACCCCTATATCCCCGCGGTTGCGGAGAATTATTGCTTGAATAGTTATCTTAAGTTGAATGGTTTATAGAGCGGCCAGTTTCTACCCACGTAGTGCCTGGGCACCAGCGCTCTATCCCGCCGTTGCGGAGAATTATTGCTTGATGGAGGTATCTTATGTTGAATGGTTTCTAGAATGGAGGTTTCACCACAGAGTAGTGCCGTGGGCACACCCCTATCCCGGTTGCGAAGAATTATTGCTTGATGGTATCTTAGTTGAATGGTTTCATAGAGCGGGCAGTTTTACCCACAGCGTAGTGCAAGGCACCAGCCCTTATCCCCGCGTTGCGAAGAATTATTGTTTGATCGGGATTCTATGTTGAATGGTTTCTAGAGCATGGGCAGTTTCACACAGGTAGTGCCTGGGCACCAGCCCCTATCCCCGCGTTGCGGAGAACTTATTCGCTTGATGAGATCCTTATGTTCAAATATTGTTTTATCGGTGATCTTATGTTGAATGGTTTCGTAGAGCATGGGCAGTTTCACCCACAGTTAGTGGCAAAGGGCACCAGCCCCTTGTCCCCCACGTTGCGGAGAATTATTGCTTGATCAGTGATTTTATGTTGAATGGTTTCGTAGAGAATGGGCAGTTTCTCCCACATGTAGGGCCAAAGGGCACCAGCCCCTTATCCCCCGCGTTGCGGAGAGTTATTGCGTTGAGGAGATTTGTAGTGTGTTGGGTTGTATCATGTTGGCATTGTTTGAGGGGAGTGTAGGGAGATTTGTCCAGAGGCATGAGCGCTTTACTCTGCCTTATCACCTGCACAACAGAGAATGAGATTTTTCATGAAAAAAATTACAGTTTCAGAATACTACATTTATGATACTGTACCAAGGGAACATGTAGTATCATGGATTTGGTATACTGCTACTGTTCTTTCATTGTGGAATATTAGTATTAGACAACATATATTTTAATGTATTTTTTGCTGGTTAAAGCATTTTTGACAATATACGTCATATGTGTCTTAATGAATGGTATTCTAAAGAATTTTATCCTAACAGCCCATATGAAACTGGCATCATCTTTAACATAGCCGCAATGAACAATAATGGCTAATACAGAATTGTTAAATTCAGAATACAAATTGCAAAAAACAGAATAAATATGGCCATAATAATTCACATTACAGGAATATTTTGAAACACGACATAGTGAATATGAATTCAAACGAAGAAAAGTATTACTAGAAGTAGTACAAAGCTCTAGAAAACTTTTCATCTCGCCAGGAGAAATTACCTTACAATCAAAGACAAGAAGTGATTGAACACAACGGTTAACGACGACACAATCACGTTTTTGAGGAAAAGAGATACTTCAGAACAGAACAAATATTCTTGAATCATCTGCGCAGAAGGGCGCAAGAAGATCAACAAAAAAGTAAAAAGAGAAATAATGAAAGACATGAGAAGGCATACAATAAAACTAATTAAGATAATAAATGAGAATTCCAAATCTGTTAAAATTAGCAAAAAAGAAATGAAAACTCACAAACATGGATGTTGAAAGTTGAAGCTGAAGGTAGTAATATCTAAGCAAAGTAATGAAATTGTGAAAATCTGCAACACTGTATTTGAATAAATTACATACAAGTGAAGCTCCACATGATTCTTCAAGTGAAAGAGCGATAAACGATAATGAAATCAGGGGAAACATTACTCTCCTATCTTTATATCTGAGGTGCGTTCAACTATAGAAAAACTAAAATTAACAAAAAGCCTAGGAGATGATGGAATCACAACCGAACATTTGAAATACGGTTTACCTGAACTAGCAAAATTAATTATAGATATATTTAATAATATTGTAGAGAAACAACAACTTGCAAATCAATGGTTATTAAGCATCAGTAACCTTATTCACAAGAAGGGAACAACTACTGACCTAAACAACTACACACCAATTAGTTCTATGTCAAATTTTTATAAGGTATTTTCTAAGATAATTAACAGAAGAAAAACAAGGAGACTTGATGCTGCCAGATCAAGCTGGTTTCAGAGCTGGCTTTTCCACAACTGACCTCCTCCAGGTAATGAATCAAGTTCTTGAAAAAGTTTAGGGTTGCAATCTGAAACTTAACATAGCTTTTGGAGATTACACTAAAGCATTTGACTCTGTGGATCACTCCGAAATCATCATTGCTACAAAATGCAAGGGGTTCAAGATAAATAGTTAAGAATTTAATCAGAAATGTACCCAACAAACGTCACAAAAGTAAAAACAGAACGAGAGGGAGAGCAATTTCCTTTGAGTAGGGGCGTGAGGCAAGGCGACTCAATTTCACTTAAGATTTTCATGTGTTTACTGGACAGAATCTTCTGTTCACTGAAATGGAAATAAAATGCTGGGATTAAAATAGATAGAAAATATTTAACCGACCTACGCTTTGCTGACGACTTTGCTTTGTTCGCTACATCGGCTGAAGTATAAAGTATGTTACAGGAATTAAATAAGCACAGCATCAAACAGGTCTACGCATGAATTTCCAAAAGACAAAAGTAATGACCAACTAACCTGATATACCTATTTCCATAGATGACAGTTAAATACAATATACACAAGAATACACATACCTTGAACAAATCATTTCTTTTCGAAACCTAGCCAATAAGAAAATCAAGAGAATAATATCCCTAGCTTTGAATAAATTCTGGAGCCTTGATTTTATTCTAACAGACATAAAAGCTTTCGCGTTAAAAAAAATTGTAATGGATTCATGCGTTCTCCCTGTCCTCAACTATGACTCCCAGACTTACAAGATTACAAGTAACAAGATTACAAAGAAATGACAGTCAAATGTAAAGATAAATCTTGGAAATCAACCTGAGAGGCAGAGTTCGAAATGAGGTCATACGGAACACGATTGGGATACGGAATGCTACAAATCAAGCTGCACGATTGAAATGGAGTTGGTGTGGGCACATCATGAGGCAACGATGGGGGCAAAGTTAAGGTAGGCAGCGCAGAAGATGCGAAGATGTACTTCGATTTAGATTTATTCAGTCAAAAAATTTAAAAAAATAAAAAAAAGTAAAAACTGTATGTGGCGTAGGGGGGAAAGACCTGCGCACCTTTTCTTCAGTTGCAGAATCCCTTCCCGTCATTTAACTACAAATAGTTAAAAGATGAGTAATAGTTTAGCATAAATAAATAAAAATAAATTGTCAAATCGTCAGATTAGCAATATTTGAAAAATATTCATTTTCGTTTCTGAGTTATGGAAATCTTATTTGCATCAGTACACGAATTGAAGGTATGATTTTTCTGCACTGCTAACAAAATAGTAAATCGCTGTTACCTCTACATTATTATTACCGTTACAAGCAAAAGGAGATTTCTACAAAACGAGCGCAGAGTGAAGCTACATTAACGTCCAGAAGTTTAAGAGCGAGCTTGGAAATACGTCAAAACAAGCAAGAGGCAGAGAAGAGTGGTAGGAATCTACCGAAGACCCTGACTAAGAGAAAGTGATTGTAATTATTGGGTTTCGAGTTTGTTGTTTTGTTTTTGTAATATACTTAATATGAAAATCGGTTCAGAGTAAAGATCAAGCGAGAGACTAAGACAAGTGTAAGACATTGACGGAAGGGTTTCAGGCAAAGAGATTAATTTTTGTTGAAAAATGTGTAATTATGTGTTGTGTAGATTTTTTCTGTAACATTGTAAAATTAGGTGTTGTATTCTTTTTTGTTTATCATTGTGTTATGTGTTGTTTTCATTTTATGTGTAATAGTGGGAAATTATGTGTAATTTCATTTTGTGTAAAAGCAATTTTATTTGAGAAACATGAAAGCCAACTTTTCACCCTACTGAAGCAGGAAGCCTTTGCCCTTAACGGGATTTTGTAGGCTCAATAAAAAATAAATTAATAAATAAATGGAAAAATAGAGTGAATAAATATATACGCCGGTAGGAAAGCCGCTACTCGACGTGTTCTGGAACAAGATTTTTACACTATGCCTATTTGCTGTTTTAACACTTTTCGTATTACAACACATTTTATATTAACAATACATGAAAGCAGCATTACGTATACAAAAATTAATGTCAAATTAGTCTCATTAACGGCAATTTAGTGTGATGGGCCGCGGAATTATTTTTCTTCTATTCTTTAACTATTGACAATTCAATGGGCGGTAAATATTTTGTACGCTCTCCCATGAAATAAATCTAATCATAATCGTTAGGATTATAGAACGTAGTTTTAAAAAGCGTCCTCAGTTAGTGCATTCGGCAGGGGGTTGTCCATCACCATGAACCTTTCGGACAAAGACTTTTTGATACGAAGTATACGTTTCCGCGTAGAGAGATGGTTCATATTTTTACATAACAAATGCTGTCAATCAATTTTTTTTCTTTTCATTTTTGAGGAATTAAACCACTATTGCGCTCAGCCCTTTACTTTTATAGAACATTTAATAAAAATGAAAAAAATGTTTAATAATCAGTATTTCATAGATCCTTCACCTTCACTAATGTCAAATGTGTAATAAAATATCATTTGTATTTTTAAAACACATAATAATGAGTTCTATATAAATAAAGAGAACTAAGAAATAAAATAATTTAATATAAAAATATAACTCAGCCATACACTTATGTCTGTGACGCCAGTACATCGAAGAGGTATCTTTATTCTATGGACCTAACCTGTCCCCATGTAACCCGCTGCAATTTCGCAACAGGTACTATTTGAAACTGAAATATATTTTAGAAATAATATAAACTATTGACCTGTTGCAATGAAAATAGTGCTGAATAAAATGATATAAAGTGGTTTTCCAAAATGTAGCACTCACACTGTTCAATAACCACAAATAAAATACCCCCGTATAACTCTATAATAAATTAGTTATTTGACCAACACAGTCTTTACAAATACTGTAGAAACATACTAAAGATCACAAACAGTACAACTCATTACATACCAAGAATAACAAGAAAGTTGCTGTTAGAACACGCACGCATGTATAGAAAATATTTAATGAATGTGGCCTCTTCCCTACTGTCTTGCTTGTAAGTGAGAATTCGGACGATTCTTGAAATAGAAAATTAGACGGAAATACACCATCAAATATTTGCATTTTTACTCAGAATCGAAATTGTTTCATTGCTCTTGTATTTTACCGGTGATTCTGGGTTTCTAACAAAACCGTAGATACCTCTCACATGGGTGGAGACTGAGTGGATTTCTTTCATTTAATGCGCTCATTGGTAATGTGCAATATAGATATTAAACGTTTAAAACATTAACAATTTACTTTATCACTGTCACCTTCTTTCTTCAGATTAATTTTCTAATTTTTAATTTATTCAGCCAAAAAATGTATGTGTTCATGAAACCACGTATGTGAACTGGCGTCACAGACATCGACTGGCATACAGGCGAAGAAAATTTGAACAAAGTATGAAGAATACAACTACATATACATTTTCTTCAAGTTTTTTGAAAGCAAATAACTCACACAATTCCTAGAGAAATTAAAGAGTGAAATAAAGTAATTAATATACTGTTGAAAAACTCGATTGCTTATTAAATACTTTTGCAGAAGACAGTTTTCAAAATATTTCAAATGAATGAATTTTCAAATTTTCCAAAATTTTCAAATTTTCTACTAAATTTTACTAGAGACCTAGAATTTGCGGAACAGTTAACAGTAGCAAATAGAAGAAGCTTTCCAAATCACAATCAACATCGCAATTGAAATATCTTTTTTTGCCTCTCAGAAAATATTCTTAGAACGTATTAAAATAATATTTAATAAACAAATACAAGCTTGTATTAATAAGCGTATGCAGTGAGCAAACTTCGTAAATTATACTACACATGAAATTCATGAAAATACTCAAACTTGGGAATATAATATTTAAAAAAAATTGAAAATATCTAACAGACGGAATTTACCTCAAGGGTCTTCATTTTTTGCAATAAGAAATAATGTCTTCGCACCCTGGACGATGGCTTCAAAGGGCAAACTCCCCCCACTGCCCCGAATCACTCGGCAACAAACTACAATGATCGATAAACACAGACCGTCAATATTGATTGTTAATATAGCGACATTGTTTCGATAAAAAAGTATACGAGAAGATTCCTTAAAGTCATACGAGTATGAAGATATGTATTCAATAGAATGTTCTGATCAACCGTGATTCACTACCCAGTGCGAAGTGGGAGCGCAGCGCTCTCTTTCAAATTTCGCCAGTCTTTGCGCGGCGTTCCAGTGACGTAGACTGTGGTTCCTTCTCGTCGATATTTGAGTGATTGATTAGTGATTCCGGGCGTGTCAACGACTAATGACATTAGTTCCGTAAGTGTAGTGCATGGTTTTGTGACGGGATATAGTGATCTTTTGCTGGATGGCGAGATTCGTCGCCAACCTAACCGTCGGCTTGCACAATTTTTCCCCAACCAGGTGTCTCCCAACTGCGGGGTATCGCCCCAGGCGGGTCAAGCTCCATGCTCCTGTGTGGTTTCCTGGCAAGTTCATGTAAGTGTGTGTGTGTGTATGTGTGTTCATGTATGGGGTGAGGATAGAATAAAGATGAGGGAGGCAGATTGCCCGAGGCCCGTGGCCCGTTTGTTAGGGTACTCCTCCGCCATTCGCCTGGAGTTGATGGGAGCAACGCGAAAAACTATCGTTCAAACAGCCGACCGCTAGAATTCTCCTCCAGATAGAGGCTATCTAACCAATGCGGAAAATCCTGGAACCGTGTGGACTCGAAACCTAGGACCCGTTACTTGAAATATTAATGATAAAGTTAATTAAATATTAAGCAAACATTCAGTTAGAAATAGTGCACCAAATGTGTCGGCCTGCGTAGCAAGTGAGAGGTGTGCTGACTTTCGATAAATGGCCTACGTATTATTTTGTTTCTGAGCTCCTGAACACTAATCTTTTTACTCTAATTTTGATTTTAGCAAAATGGACAGCGCTGAAGCACAAATTGGTCGATGGGAGCAACTAACGAATGTTAGGGGAACCTAAACTGCTGTTTATAAGGTCTTTTCCTGTTTTGAACCGGTTATGGACCCTTTTTCTGCGTGTTTAAGTAGATGCAAGAGTTTAAATTTAAACAGATTTCATATTGATAATCTAATAGTAAAACAACTTATCTTAGATATGGAAATTTCTAAAATAAGTGATATGAAATATATTGAAACAGTTTAATGCATTTAACTACAATTAACATATGTTAATAAAATAACTTGTAGATGCAGCCATGAAGCAAAAATATTTTATAAGAAAATTATGCTCTATCTCAAAAAATTAATTTGGTATAGTCCTTCATCTATTTAACACATTAAGCCAAAGTAAACGCTCAAATTTGTCAAAAACAATATGAAAAATACGACCAAAAAAGATGTAAAATACCTGGGGCTCTTGGCTTTTCGGTTCAAAAACTGATGTCATTGTGTCCCCTGGCCGCCGTCCCCCGAGCCCCCGTCGCCTCACCACCCATCACCCGGCAGCGGGCACCTCTCGTTGACCAACAATATATGACATTGTTCCTTTCATTCTATTATTTATACTCTCCCCTCGCGTTTTGGAGAAATTCTTTACAATATAACACGTTTTGTCAGTTTTGAGAGGTGAAGTTTTTTTCAATGATACATTTTCTAATTATTTCTAATTTCGCTTAATTGTTTTAGCATCGTTATTCACGCATCCATTAATCAGAGCAGTTCTTCCTCAAGTATAGTTGTCATTTACATTTTCTTGAAAATCTCGATTCATTTTCCCTGCATTTCTGTACTTTCTTTACACAACATATAAAGAAATGAAAAAAAATAGTAAAATTCAATCAATAAAATCAAAATTGTTCACATTCACCTGCAATAAACGAGTCCTTCACTACTCAGAGACTTGGGTATCTATTACCTCTAACCTTTTTTTTTCCTTTCATGTAGTTACTTTTTTTCATAGCGAACAACTGCAGAAAACTTATTTTAATTTCTATAGAAAATGCTACCGCTCTTTGCCATTTCTACAAGAAACAGACAGGAGCAGCAACGCTCCGCCCACACTCCTTTGCAACTCTTGCCATTCCTGTCTGCGTTGGACTCCAATACTGACAGGGCTGCTCTCCCTAGGGCGTATTGCGCAAAGAACCGGCATTACTTGGCATCGCAAAGAGCGCGCTGTCCATTCGCGAGCGGGGAATGTAGTCCCTCGCCTGCTGCATGACGCCCCTCTGCCCGCTGAGTTAGCTCAGAGCCAGCATTGCCGTTCTCTCGGCGGCGTCTCTGACCGGGAGGTCACCCGCGATGGCGGTTCGAAATTAGAATAACTCCCTAAAATGCCCAACAAATATATATTTGGCGGACATTGAGCGAACCTTTGTACCGAAGGGCGAGCATCGCACGACAGGGGAGCGCTCTACACAATGGCGGATCCACGGGAGAGGCATAGGAGGAGGGTACAGAGGCCACGAAAACTCCAGAACTTTTGGGAGGGGCCTCGGCCCATATCCCCTTCCCCCAAAAGACCTAGAGTTTCGTTTACATTTTTTTATGGCCAATCTGATTTAAATATTTATGCGTATTAAAATTATTTAATTTAAAAAAATAATATAATATAGTATTATATATAGTACAAAAATAATATACAAAATAATTACAAACGTTTATTATTTAATATAAAACTATGATGGTTCCCCCCAAAATGATCGGCTGGATCCGCCCCAGGCTAAACAATTATTCGCTAGATCGAAGAAGCTGTGCTTATTGTTCTTGTTCTATGGTCTAACCATGCTGGGCCACTCGCATTAACTCAAATACTATATAGGTATAACACACCTGCAATTAAATATTTTAACAAAAACAGACTTCACGAATACTGCAAGACGATTGAACTAGCTGAACCCGCGCGAAAATTTCACGCACTCAAAATCATGTTTTGACGACCGGAGTCATGTTACTTGACTTCGGGATCAATTCATTCACGAACAAACGATTTCGCGAATTGTCTCATACCGCTAAAGTATTTGCTCAAGCTGGCATATTAAATAGAGAACGTAGTTTTTGCAGTCAGCTCGCCCAACATTTAGACGCGAGATGGTTCATGTGATATATGACCTAAAGCTTTGCTTTTGACGTCACCTTCTCGGAAAGACCGCCCAATCATTAGTCATTACCGGACGCTGCAGCATTGTGTTTCCCGGGAAGGTACCCAGTAAACGCAAATTAGATTTTCAGAAACAAATTTCAACGGGCATGCGCTGATATTGGATTCAATGAGGTCAAGCCCCACTCCCACATAATTCATTCAAATTTTACGAATGGGGGGCTATCTGTTGGGTGAATGGGTGAGAGACAGAGGTTCGGTGGTGAATTTTGTTGCGATATAAATTCTTTCAGATGCAAATTTCGAGCGAGCAAGGTTGCGATGTAGAAGCATTTCATATAAAAATTTCGGCCGAGAAAGGTTCAAACTGTCACTTATGCTTTCGAGGGAGAGCGCGCATCTGCCGCAGTCGCCGAGTGCAAGACCTGCACTTAATCATTCTTGTTGCCACCGCCACATCATGGAGTGGTATTTGGGTATTACGCGGACATGTATGTGCTGCCCTCCGCGTTACTATCGGCTAGGCTCGCGTGTCGAAAGGGTGATTGCGTGGACGCCGTGCGTTCGCAAGTGCGTGGTGACCGAAACGTGGGTGACCCGTCGGCCGCCGCCCCACCCAGCCAGCCGCTTAAAGGCCCATTCACAAAGCAAACATAAACAAAACGCGCATAGACATGATCATTAACAAAAGTTATATTATCCGCGCACGTTTTCTTGAGCCTTCGCTCTGCTAGATGCGAGAAAAGTGGGGAGTTTGGTTATTTTGACGAAATTAATTTTACGGCGAAATTGGATGTTCATTTTTCCAAGCTCACTTTTTAATACATGGGAACATTCCTCGTCACCAGAATTTGTCTGCAACTCCCGTCTCTATCATTTATTCTTAGTGCAACTAATGTTGGGGAAGGAGTGGGGGAGGTATTTCGGGGCTCAAGAAAACGTGCGAATAGAGGTGTCCCATTTAACGTGACAACTTGAAATAACTCAAAAAATACGCGATCTACGAAAAATTGAGCCGAGAACAAATCTTAACAGTTTTAAAGGGGGATTCATTCTATGCTAAAATCAGCTCCTTTCTTGCCCCCAGCGGGTGGGGCGGTGGGTATCATTGAAATCTTAAATAGAAGCACCCATTTTTTATTTCAGATTCGAATTCTATGGACAAAAATACATACATTTTGTCTGAAACTTTTCTCTGATTTGTGACAGGAGGAGCTGAAATTTCTCCGTATCATTACTAATGCACCAATTCCCCCGTACAATCACTAATGCACCCTGGTTCATATCTAATCATTCATTACATAATGAATTGAACCTCGATCCTATCATGCACCACATCACCTACCTATCCCACAATTTCTTCTCAAATATACACCATATCAAAACCTTATCTTCATTCAAACTTTGCAAAAACCCCATCCATCCCACTGGCATAAAAAATAAATATAAATTCCACATGTTTTGTAAACTGTTCTCAAATCTGGAATAGTTCTTATGAGGTGCCATTATGGTTTCCTCGACCTCTGTAGTAGTATTAAGCGGTTGCGGCTGCGGAAGGGAGGCGCTAGGGACACTGCCCCCCTCACTTCTGAGATCTTTCTTCTCTTGCGCTGTCTAAAATAATCTCTGTGAGTCTGTAGGGTTGTTTTCGAATCGAACGCATCTTTATCTTTCAAACTCCCGCTTGTTCCGCAGAACGATTGTCATTGGCTGCGGACACTCGCCTCTGTGTCCTAATATGCTCATCATAATGATTGCTTCATAGGTTGAATGGTTTAGTAGGCATGGCAGTTCACCCACAGTAGTGCCCGATGGCACCGCCCTTAGCCCCCGCGTTGCGGAGGAATTATTGGCTTGATAGGTTATCTTAAGTTTGAAGGTTTTATAGAGCTGGGCAGTTTCACCCACAGTTAGTGCTCGGTGGGCAGCCAGCGTCCGTTACTCCCCGCGTTGCGGAGAATTATTGCTTGAGGTATGCTTAAGTTGCAAGTTGAGTTTCATAGAGCATGGACGGTTCACACAAGGTAATGCAATAGGCACCAGCCCCTATCTCCCGTCCTTTCGGAGAATTATTGCTTCATAGATGATTGCGTTCAGTAGTTGAATGTTTTAGTAGGAGCATGGGCAGTTTCACCCAGAGGTAGTGCCGATGGCACAACCCCTTATCCCCGCCGTTGCGAGAGATTAGTGGCTTGATAGGTTATTTAGTTGAATGGTTTTATTAGAGCTGAGGCAGTGTTCAACCCACAGTAGTGCCGGTGGGCACCAGCCGCGTTATCCCCGCGTTGCGGGAGGAATTATTGCTTATAGTTATCTTAAGTGAATGCGTTTCAAGAGCAATGGACGGCTTTCACACAGGTAAATGCCAATTAGCACAGCCCCTTATCTCCCGCTTTGCGGAGAATTATTGTTCATAGATGATTGCTTCATAGTTGAATGGTTTATAGACGCAGCAGTTTGCACCCAACAAGTAGTGCGATGGGCACCAGCCCCTTATCCCCGCGTCGGAGATTATTGCTTGGATAGTTATCTTAAAGTTGGAATTTTTATAGAGCTGTGCAGTTTTCACCCAACATTAAGTGCCGCGTGGGCACCAAGCGCCGTTAGCCCCCGCTTGCGGGAATTATTGCTTCATAGTTTTCGTTAAGTTGAAGGTTTTGATAGAGCATGGACGGGTTTCACCCACATGTAATACCAATTTGCACCAGCCCCTTATCAACCGCGTTGCGGAGAATTATTGCTTCATAGATGATTGCTTCAAGCGTTGAAATGATTCTAAGAGCATGGCATTTCACCCACAGGTAGCTGCCTGATGGGCACCAGTCCCCTTATCCCCCCGCGTTGCGGAGAAACTTATTGCTTGATAGGTTATCTTAAGTGAATGGTGTATAACTGGCAGTTTCAAAACCCACCAGTAGGTGCCGGTGGGCACCAGCCCGTTACCCCCCGCGTTGCCGGAGAATATTGCTTATAGGTTATCTTATGGTGAATGCGTTTCGTAGAGCATGGCAGTTCACCACAAGTATGCCGGTCGGCACCAGCGCCGATATCTCCCCGCGTTGCCGAAGAATTATTGCTTGACTAGGTTATCTTAATTTGAATGTTTCATAGAGCTGGGCAGTTTCACCCACAGGTAGTGCCAAAAAGGCACCCACCCCTTATTCCCCCCGCGTGCAAAAATTATGTTTGATCGGTGATCTTATGTTGAAATGCGTTTCGTAGAGCATGGCAGTTTCACCCACAGGTAGAAATGCCGTGCGCACAGCCCCTTATCCCCGCGTTTCGGCAGGAAATTATTTCTTCAATAGGGATTCATAAGTTTGAATGGTTTCATAGAGCTGGGGCAGTTTCACCCACAGTATGCCAATGGGCACCAGCCCCTTTATCCCCCGCGATTGGGAGAATGTATTGCCGTTAAGGACATTTATAGTTACCGTGGTTGTATTCATGTTGCCTTGTTTTAGGGAGTGTAGGGAGATTTGTTCCACGAGCAAGGGCGTTTTTACTTTGCCTTCACCTCACAACAGAGAATGATTTTTTGATGTTTAAGAAAATAACAGTTTCAGAAACTACATATTATATTACTGTAACAAGCGAACCTGTCAGTATTATGGATTTGTTATACTGCAACTGTTCTTTAATTGTGGAATTATTGCGTATTGCCACAACCATTTATTTTAATGAATTTGTGCTGTTTTAAAGCAATTTTTTGAAAATAATACGTCATAGTGTCTTATTGAACTGGTAATCTAAGTAAGTTTTATCCTAACAGCCTATATGGAACTAGACATCAGTTCTTTAACATAGCCGCAATGAACAATAATGGCTAATACAGAATTTTTAAATCAGAATACCAAATGCATAAAAACAGAAAAATATGCCAAATAATTCACATACACGAAACTTTTGAAACACGACTAGTGAAATGAAATTCAAACGAA